>VZDJ01006585.1:4959427-5083767 GCA_008694505.1 Cyanoderma ruficeps | reverse complement strand
TATATATATATATACATATATTCTTAAATGTTTTCTGGATACACATTCACAAATGAAAATTCTCACTTCTGAAATAGCTGATCATTTTGTTTCCCTGGAAACATCCCTAATAAATGTTTAAGCATTCTGATGTCAGAGAAACACTACCATTAATTGCCTTGCTAAAATGGACTGCCACTATTAGGGCATAATAGTCTTTAGCCTTTGAAGTGCCAGTCATGTCAGGATTAGGTTTCTGAGACCTTTTAAAATCCCATTTTAAATCTTTATACCACCACAGTGGTCCAGGTAGACCTGTTTGTTCCTGGTGGGTACAGCTTTCAGTATCAGTGGCAAATCCCAGGTTTCTGGGGTCACCCCACAGATGCCTTCCCGGAGCAGCTGCAGAAGTTGTCAAGAGAAGGGGAAAACAGGATACTGCTATGCTCCCAGAAGATGAGAGCCCAGAGGGAAACATCACCTCTTCTAGTGTCAAAGGAGTAAGAAGGGCTCAGAAGATGCTGTGAGTTCCCCCTGGTCAATAGACGTGTCTTGGAGTGGTCTAAAGCAAGGTCCTGGTCTGTGCTACTGAATAAAAGAGGGGCAGGACAAAATAAAAGAGGGGCAAGACAAAAGTTTGAGCACAGGGTCCTGTGCTTTGTGTGCTGTCTGGCTGTGGGTCTGTTGTTTGCTGCTGCAGCCCTGCTCTGCACAGGGCAGAGCTCTCTGCAGGATGGCCTGGAGCCCACCTGTGAGCTTGGCCTCACATTCATCCCTGGAATTCTTCTTTGTACCAATGTGGACTGAAGGACTCAGCAGAAGCAACTTGTGATCATCCTGCCCTGGAAACTGATGGTTCCTCAGGAGGAAAGCCTTTGGATAAAAAACCCCCCAAAAACATAAACCAACAAAACATATGAAGTAGAGGTGGAAATTACAAAAGAGATGTCAAAAATCCAAGCAACCTCACGGGGAAGGTTTCTGGCTGCTCATCTGAAGGCTCCTATTAGTGGGTGTCCAGAGAAATCAGCTGCCACTTTCCATGTTGCTTGAGGGTAGTAGGAGCAAGGACATGTCCCCATAGCTCCAGCAGCTGTAGCAGGGGCTGCCTCCCCTTCCCTCCTGCCCTATGGTTGGAGATGTTCTGAGCAGGATCCAGCAAGGCAGAAGGATGAAGAACTTAGCTTTCCTTGCTGGGCATGTAAATCGGGAAGAAGAGCCGACTGGAAACCAAAGGAGATGAAGTGGCCTTTAGCTTCCCCCTTAGCAAGCTTTGGTTGATTCGATGTTTTGCCACCATGAAACAGAGCTGAAAGAGCTTTTCAAGTCAGCAGCTGGGCTGCTGTCTCCTGAATTTGCTTGACAGAAAATCAAAACATTTTTGAAAAAAATTGAGGATTTTCTATGCAAAATTGCCCTTTTGTGAGGATGTGAGGACAATCTTATTTTCCCACTGAAATAATTTCATCCCTCTCTGTGTTATTGGTGCAAGGCTGACAT
This sequence comes from Cyanoderma ruficeps, assembly GCA_008694505.1. NCBI lineage: Eukaryota > Metazoa > Chordata > Aves > Passeriformes > Timaliidae > Cyanoderma > Cyanoderma ruficeps. Next base: position 5,082,288 of record VZDJ01006585.1, on the reverse strand, counting down.
AATAAACTGTGAAGCAAGAACTCTGTGTGGGGTGAATCTCTCAAGAATGTGTGAGTCCAGAGAGTCATGACTATTCAAGCTCTTTTGCTCCTTTATTCCTTTCAGTCTGGTTTTAACCATAGTTCCCTCTGTCATGTGCTCACAGTGTGTTTATCTTCTTTTCTGACAGCCTTTCTCTGCTCCCCTCTTTTCTGTATCCCATTTTGACATTTGAGCTTGGCATTTCCCTGTTCAACCAGGCTGGGTCCTCCTGCTATATCAGTGCCACATGCTCTGTCTTGCCCATTGGGGTGGACTATTATTGTGCTCCAAAGTGCTTTTCACAGCCAACTCTCCTGGCAACTCTGAACAACCTCCCACAAGATCCTACTGCTGCCATGAAAACAAAAGTTGTCCACTCTCCTTCCATTCATAATAAATTTTTGCTTCATTTGTCTTCTTCACTTCCCTAAGGGTCATAGGCCCTACCCACTCATGATCCCGGCAGCCGAGGATGCTCTCAGTTGTCACATCCTTGGTTAGTCACTCATTGTCCACATTCATCTGAACTGGCTGGACACCTCCCTAGATGTTCTGCCTCTTAAAATTACTCTCAACACATCCCAGAAATCTCCTGGCTCACCTGAGCCCCACAGCAGATGCTGGAGCGGATAAACCCCACCTTGAGAACCAGAGCTTGAGACAAGAAAATTCATCCAGTTGTTTAAAGAAGGCACCACTTCTTCTTTGATTCTTGACATTTCTTTTGCAATTTCCAATCTGTAGCAGATGCCTAAGATGGCATCCCCCTGGCTGACCCTGGGCCTTCAACATTATAGTAATGCAGAAAAGAACACCTTGAAAATGTGTCCATGCCAAATGGTGTGAAACAATGTATTCTATGTCTAGTCACTAGAAAGCAACTAGACACAACATTTATTGTTGAGAACCAATTCAAATAAAAGACTTTGCACAGAGAAACAATACGTGCAAGCCACTGAAGGGTCTGCAGATGAGAAAGATAATGACTTATTCTTGAGCATACACCAGTTCTAATGAAATTTTGATTCCATTGACTACAAACTCAAGTCAGGTTGGCAAACACACAAACCCTGAATTTAATCAGGCCTTTTACTGTTTGCAAAGCAGTAAATGATATGCTTTGTAAGCAGAGTAGGCAGATCTGTGTGCTAATCTCTCTGCAATGTGTGATGTGTGCCATGCACAACTGGGCTGTGGCCACTGCTGCCAAACTCCTCTGAGTAAGAGAACAGAGCATATAAATTTACAGAAATAAGGAGAGCACATGAGACCTCAAACTTTCTGTATCCTTGGGAAAATATTAAAACAATTAGCATCTGATGATGGTAAGAAGAAAAATGTAGAGCAGAACAATGTTAGCACGAGAAAGCTAATCTGAAACGAGGATATCACCCAGAACATAGCTAAGGTAAAGAATTGCAGTGGGAATCTGGAGATCTTCAGATTAAATGGGTTTGTTTTGAACCCCTGTCCAATTCATGGTGCTTTATAGTCTAATTCTCCTTTTCCTGAAACATCAGTTTCTGTGTAGGTCTTCCCTAGAGAGACGTTAAGGAGTAGTACCTTTATCTGGAAATGTCACAGAGTAAACTGCCTTCCCTCCACAGAGCTGTGCAGGAAAAAAAAGGGAGTGAGCACAAAGACAGGAGATGCACAGGAATGTGTCTGTCAAAGAAACCTGGATGTTGTACAACTGAACCTGAGAGACAACACCCCCCACTAATTTCTGAAGCTTTAGGAACCTAAAGATCGATGCAAAAAAAGAAATTATTTTGTTTCCCCCTCCAGCCTGAGCTGAGGCATTGTCTGTCTGTCTGCATTCTTCGGTTCCTGACTGCAACAGTAATGGCTTCAAGTGTCAGCACCTCTTCTATCTCTGAATATTCTGCCTTATTGTCCTGGCTTACTCTGGTGGATCCAGGGGCAGGACAGCAGTGTCTGCACAAAGCTGTAGGATTCAGTGCCATGTATCCAAGGAGGTCAGGGAAGAAGCTGCCAGGGTTTGACCTTCTTATCTCATAGTGTACTGAAGTCATGCACAATTACTGGATAATAAACTTTGAGAGGTTATGTTCATCATGACTAAACAGAGCTGTGATCAGTGATCACACTGACCAATTTGGAGACAAATTATTATTTGACATTTACCTGGAAGCCAGTTGATTGGTGTCCTATCTCCTTATACAATGCCTTCTTGGCCAGAGTGCTCCTGCATGTTTCAAGAACTGCCTAATCCATTGTTATGATCCAGGGAGTTGATTGCTTGCTTACAACCAGCCATGATGCAGTCATAATGGTCATCACTATAATGTACAAACATCACACTGGTAAGGGCAGCACTTTTCTGTCATCCTGTAATTTGCCCTTAACCTTGTATAACTCTTTCTGTAGGTATCTTTTTAGAAAAGTGTGACTGAACAACCAATCTTCTTTCAGGGTTGGATCAAATTCTCAGAGGAGTTTTGAGCACCGGACTCTTATCCAAATGGGCATATAATTACTCCTGACAATTTATCAAATTTCTTGTGTCATTCATTCAGAAAATGTTAAGGCAGTGCCTGAGACACAGAGGTGGTGGTATTTATGGTTGGGAAGGCTTGTTCTGATGGGGCTGGAGCTTGTTTCAGGCTCTCCCTCTGCTCACGGCAATGTGTTGTAATAATTAATCCCAGCAGTGGTGAAAGTGTGGATCACAGTGGGAAAGCCTGTATCCATCAGGGGGAAGGTTATTTATACAGATTCCATTAGAAAACCCATCCCAGAAGTTTGCAGTCTGATATTGCATGTAATCCATTTGGATGTCATGTTAGTAAACTGTGAAGCTCTTCTCCCTTACAGAAATGAAAACACCGCATTTCTACCTTACTCTCACTTTTCTTGTGTTTCAAAACACAAAATTTCAGAACAAATATTCAGCCATCCATCTGTCTTTACATCCAGCAGGGAGATGGCACAGGCAGCCTGAGAAACAGGCACTGTTCTGCATCTCCTGCTGCTTGAGCCTGGGATGCCACAGCAGAGGAGTGATCAGCTGCAGGAAACTGGATGGAGAATTTCAGGCTTTGAGTCCCTATCACTGTCTCTCTAGAGACAATAAAGCTGATACCCTAAAATCACCTGCCACATGGATACGTGTGCACGCACATTCCTGTATAACATTTGTACCTTACTTGTATCTGGAATTTAACATATGTGGAGTTTAAGCAGTGCCCAAAAGATGGCACTGTTTATTTGTGCTTTTTTCATTCTTAATTGCATACCTTCTTCTAGGCTGGCATATCATCTGACAAAATTAAGACAGAATTTACATACTCTATAGAGAAAAGCAGCACAAATCAAACTATTGCTGCAGCATGGCCTTTCCTATAACCTTTAATATGCAATATTTTAATGGAAATGGGCATATTGATGCTGTGTAGAACTATAACTACAAAGCAGTCGGCCTTTAATTTCCATCTAGTATTTTCACTGTAGATATTTCAAACTCATACGTTTCATTTAATGCCTGGTGAGTGAAAAATGTGCTTCAGCCATTTCAAAAGAGAAAGAATTATTAACAAGAGGTGGATCAGAACCAGAGTGGTTCCTTGAAGGCCTCTGAAAGTTAGCCTAAACATCTCTGCCTGTGCAGTAATCATTATCAGTATGCACTGAAAAAACCCCAACAAATGCCAAAGAGCATGACAGCCAAATTACAGTGAATCAGTTGCCCATATTTCTGTTGAAACAGCTGAATCCCAAGTCCTACCTTAACAGCTTGCTCCAGCCATAGAACAAGAGCAAATGTGGAAATACAGTTTACCTTGCAGCAATGAGTTTAATGAAAGGTTTGCTGATAATCACAGCAAATGACAACATTAATCCCCATATCAGCTGTCAAGTTTCTCCAGGCCTTTAAAACTAGAAGGTGTGCCAAACAAGCTGTAAAAACAAAACTAGTATTACCAATACCTATGATAATGCCTTATTTTATTAAATCAAAGCTTTTTTTCAATCTCAGCATAGGAGTCACTTCACCTAGGACTGACATGTGGCCATTTTCAAGGTAACAAACTTCAGGTGTCAGAATACCTGACAGATGGCCGTGATGGCTTTTGACACCACATTTCCCCAATCCAATCCAATCCAATCCAATCCAATCCAATCCAATCCAATCCAATCCAATCCAATCCAATCCAATCCAATCCATTCCATGTAACTTTGTGGCTGCTGTATGAAACCAGAGAGTACCAACACGTGATGACCCAATAGGAAGACAAACTCTATTGCCTCCACCCCTTTCCAGAGCCTCCCTTAGGCCTGGTACCTCCTGCAGTGGACATAGCTGGTCAATGGAGATAAAGACAGTGAAAATCTGCCTTGCTGCTCTAGGAGCCAGCAGACATAAATCTTGAGGCTTGACAGGTCTAAGTGGGTCATAGCTACAGCTGCACAGACATTTTCTGGTCACTTAGTCCTCCATGCAGTTTCAATGGGGAGCAAACTCCCTGTCCAAAATACATTTCTCCATCATCTGTGTCCTCTTCTGCACTGTCCTGTCCACGATATTTCCTGCTTGCCCTTGCTTCTGACTCCACACTTGCTCAATGCGATGTGTATGTGGATTTTAAAGAAGGGTGATGGGCTCAGATGTGCAGCACTAAGCAGATGTGCAGCACAACTTGTCTGCTTAAAACCAGCCTCCTCTGAAGCAGTGTGTGAACAGAGTGCTTGTGCTCTGGTGATTGCCTCATTGGATGGGCCTTGCTTTCCAGGGTAAGAAGCCCATCAGGCTGTGTGGGAGGTAGAAGATGAAAGGCAGGCAACAGAGGCAGGTTATCCACCTCTCTTTTGACTGTGGGGCTTGTGAGCAGCTCTGAGACCAGGAGACTGCCTGAGTAAAGCTTGTTTCTGAGTCCATCCTCAGCATGAAAAAGTTTGAGTCTGCGCTTCCTCAAGAAGAGTCCTATCCATCAAGAAAAACATTGGACACAACTACCCCGCTGAAAAACCTTTAAAAAAGAAGAGACATTTGAGGCTCAGGGTTTTAGCTGTCATCCACAGGGAACTGTGAGCTGACTCTGGCAGCTCATAAGCTCAGTGAGCCCCAAAACACCAAACTCTAGGTCCTAGAAGCCATGTCAGCAAACAGAAGATACAAGCCTGATTATTCAGGCTTCTGTTCCAAGGGTCCTTGTATTGCATGTGTTTGGTTTTGGGCATCTATTTTGTTTTGCTTCTTTGTTTTAACCAGGTTTTTCTAACCAGATGCTCCTGGTCTGATCCACAATGCTTACAAACATTGAGGAGGCACCTGGCTTTGCAAAGAGCTATCGATGATTTGTTATTTGTTATTTCAACTAAATACATAGATGATACCAAAAGAATTGAAGTTTGGGTTACATCAGGATGCTCAGTTACTAACTGCCTACAATCATGGGTGGCAAAATTTGTGCTCATAATAATGATCATTGTTTTTGAGAATTTACTTCCCCATAGAGTTATAAAAAAATGATATATTGGTCCTTCCTTGGCTAATTTATTCTTGTCTTGAGAAGCTCATTTGCCATTCAGGAAAAATATGTTCCTTTTTTGGGGGTAGTGGGGATGGGTATTTTTTGTTTCAGTGACAGTTTTAAGAATCATATGGGTACTGGAAATAAAACCTAAAACCTTTTTTTTTTTTCTTTTATTTTTTGCTCCTTATATCTTCACTGCAATAATAAAGCACCGGAACTCATAATTTAGCTAGCAATTTTGATGATGCCTCAAGAGGTAGATACAGCTTGCTGTTCAGCTGTTCGGGCTCTGCAGAACTGAAAACAGTAAGCATTTGATGGTGTCAGTAAATTGAGCTGATGGATCTTGGAAGGCACATAGGGGCAAATTTTCAAAGTACTGCATGGAGGTGGAGCCACAGAGTTCAATACTAACGGGAAGTGAATGTCAGTGCTGCAAACTTCAGCCACAGATAGCAGATCCATGCAGCAGTGCAGTGGCATTTCAAATTCACCCAGATCACCACTATTTAAGGAGGTGTTTTTTTTGGAATGATAGTTTCAAGAGTTGGTGTAGCTAGGCAGTTATGAGCTGACTATACAGAGCAGGATGTGTAAAGGTGGCATTGCTCATATCCCTGTGCCTGTAAGGGGGTGAATTTCCCTACCCAGAGGCAGCTTCCCCAAGGCAGACCTGGGAGCTCAGTATGGGGAAAACTTGTGGAGGTGGCTTATTTTGGAGGTAGATACATGCACAGGCAGACTGGCTCGCTGGCAGTGGGTAGAAGCAGAGGAAAAACAAGAAGGGAAGTTTGCCTCGGGAAATGCAAGCCCCAGGAGCTGGCATCTGCCTGCTTCCACCCATGCAGCATGGCTTCCTCAGCTCTCCCAGCTCCTGCCTTGTCCTCTTGGAGCCTCCTCTCTTGTCATCCTGGAGCTGGAAGCAGGGCTGGGACAGTGGTGGTGTGTCTTTGACCTTGCTGTTTCATGACAAGAGCCTTGACTCATGTTTAAACACCCCCTACCGAGGAGCACTGTGGCTTGACAGGCTAAATTATATTTAAACACAGATTCTCAGCTGGCCTCTTTTCTTCACTCGAGTGACAAAGGCACACAGTGCAAATAGCTTGGTATATTAGCTGAATCTAAGCTAAAATCTTGTCATAGCCATTGCTAAGCCTGAAAGGAGGGCTGTCTCCCTTTGGGTTAGGTTTGGTACATAGGCTGAACACAGGGACATGGCCAGCATAGATGAATTTGAGGCAGGGCTGGTGTGTGGTTTGCCACATGCAGTCAGTTTTTACTGGGCACTGTCTTCTTTTAGAGTATGTGCTTCAGTGACTCACCTTGTAAATCAACTCTGGTCATAAACTGCTTTCCAATGAAATCCATCTTTTTTTGGATTGCCACACCATAGGGGCGTATAAGGTGCCCTCTGTCCAATCCATGCTTCTTTTTCAGACAAGTCTTCTCTGTTTCTTTCTTTTGAGAGTGTCTTTCTCCTTTGATACTGGTATACTAAAGGGATTGTTTTATATCATATCTACCCTCTCCAAATAAGCAGTGGTACTCACAGGACTGCCCAGCTCCAGCTGGATGGCACAGCCATTCCCTCCTGCAAGCACTGCCTTCCAGTGAAGTAGAGACCAAGGTGTAAGACCTGTGCTGAGACCTCCACCAATGTCCTAGTGGCTGTGTGACAGTAAGCAGTTACAAAACTCCCTCACCTGACCCCATCCCTGCTGAGGAAATTAATCTCATGAAAATGCATCCAATTTCCACACACCAGGGCATCAGGCATCCAAAAATTGATGCTAAATCTGGATTACAAAGATAAAGTAAAAGAAGAAGAAAAGAGAAGAGGCATTAGACTGTCTTTCTCTCTCTTTGCTATTTAACTACTATTTAACACTTTAATCCTCCTGAGGCTTTTTTTTTTTACTATAATTCCTTAATATGGTCTGTACTGTTTATAATCATTCTCCTTTCTCACAGTTTTAGGTTACCATTTAAGCTACTTTTTTACCTTAATTACCCGGTTAACTGTAATCTGTCAGGAACCATAGACACGTGACACAGCAAGCCCTTATGATGAGGCTGTCTTCTTTCCCAGGAAAAGCTACTCAGAGTAGTCAGTTTCTTAAAGCTTTATTCAGCAGGTGAGACTTAATTACCTAAATCAAGAAACTTCTACCATTTCCTTTCAGATGTTAGACTGCAATAGAATGGCAGTCAGTGTTGTGATAATTTTCTCTGAAAATTTGCAAGATCGGTGTTTTGTTTCTTCAGTGCATTTACAATCAGCAAGTAGTACCAGCTGCATGGCCTGTATGTTTCTGCTCCTAGACCTGGAAGTGATCCTCATCTCCAGTAAGCACTTATGTGATTTTGTATCATCTTTTAGCCAAACAGCTGAGATAAATTTGTCCAGGAAGGAGCAGATCAGACCATTGTCCTGGAAGCCTGGAGACCCAGAGGAGAACTGAGAGCAGTCAGCAGAATAGTGGTGAGGCTGCGAAGTGGATCCTCCAGCTCAGGTTGTAATAATTGGATCTGCTCCTCTTAGGTGATAAAGTCTCCGATTTGTCATAGCTTTGGTGAATATTCACTGCACTGATGTAAGGAGGAAGAATCCCAGCATGTGCCAGAATAAGACACTATCTTCAGCATCTGCTGAGTGAACTGTTATTTGTTGTTTTGTTTATTGGCTTTCTTTAAATGATGCTTCATATAGTCTTCATGGGATGCAGCTGTGCCTATCATTGCAGAGTTGTGGGCAGGAGTAGGCAGTGCTTTTCTGCAAAAATGAGCCTAATAACCACAAAATACCTCTTAGAGCAAATAACTCTCAGAAATTTCCATTCCAGAATAATATTTTGAAGTAACTGGAGATCATTTCCTATAATGTTCATCACCTTTTCTGGTGCTCAGAATGACTCAGAGCCAGCTGCAAGGCTTCTGTGGTACTGCAAACACTTGAAAATGTACCCTTTGCACGAGCAGCCACTACACAGTCACAGAATGACTTGTACACTCAGCATCTCTTTCTGTGATCCAATCTTCACTGCTCAGAAGCTATTTGTTGCTAAGGGCTCAATGTTTGACAGTCCAGGACGTGTGGGCTTCTGATGATGTGTTGTTATCTCTAGCACCCCTGCCCACATCCAGAAAGACACTCAGGTACTTCAAATGCCACACAGGTTCTAACTGAGGCATGAGCAATATGCCTAACTCCTCCTCAGGAGTGAAGACTCAAGTGCTTGCACTTTTACCTGGCTTTGGCAGACCTGTTTATCCATTTTCAGAGCTGCTACATTTTCAGCTGAGTGTGGGATTAGTCTGAAGTTCCTGTGAGATCCACAAAGGCTTTTTAGGCTTAAACTCCCAAGCAGTCAGGTTTGGTATATTTGTTATTAGCATACTTAACTCACACTGGGGAGACTGGTTTCCATTTAAAGCAGAGAAATCATTCCTGTGTCTTAATTTATTGAGCTCACAGGATGGTGAGCCATCAAAGAAGCTTTTGTTCAGAAGAAAGGGAAAATGACATTCCCCTTCTGTAACCGACAGGTAAAATCATGTTTCTGGTGTCTTCATCTGAAAAGAGGTTGTACATTCTTCTCCCACAATCCGGGGTACTATGAGAAGTTTTGTGTTTGGAGCAAAACAGGAGAAAGATGAAAACTGGATCATTTTAAAACTGAAACTAAAAGAATTGTGAGACCGGAGGGATCCCTTGCAAAATCACCTTATAATAAGGGTATTCACTGGTAAGTGCTTCTTCCCTCATTCCCAAAATAGTTAATGTATTTTTATTGCAAGAGTATGTAGCATAAAATTAATGCTCAGGAACATGGCTATTCTCTCAGCAAGTGAACTCTGTGGACATTAGGCTTTAGAGTTTTTTCCATTCTATGAATCTCCCATTACTTTCTGGATGATGGTCGAGTTTCCAGAGAGGAAAGAGCAATGTTGTCAGTGTGGTGGTCATGGGCTCTCCCTGCAACTGGTGTGGGCTGCTGTTGGATGCAATTCCCTGATCTGTGGTCCCTTTGGTGAACTCTGTGATGTTTCACATGCAATGAAGTGTGGCACAGAGGCTGATGGAGCAATAGCTGGTCCCAGCACAGTGCTGTGCCTGGCTGGGAGGGAGGACTTCTCTGCTTAGGAGCAGCAGCTACAAATGCATTATGTTAATGCACCAGGTCTGCACTGCACCATTCATGGCTGGTTTAGGATTTTATCTTCCATGAGTCTAACTAGTAGCCAGCTACTGCTTGTTATCCCCTCTTCTGTTATCTTTGGTTAACTACATTTTTGGCCTGTTCATTTGTAGATTCCTTAATTCATGTGAACTCCAGGGAGTCAAAAAAAAAAAAAAAAGGCCCTTCATTAGTCAACATTTGTACAATGCCTTGAAAATATAAAATGCTGCACAAATGATGAGTGCTATTTACTTCAGAGCTAATTTTCCAACCTTTTCTTTATTTCAGGAGCCTTTGGGTTTAGCTGTTCATTTGCTTAATTGCATCTCAAGCTTCCAGTTAAAAATGCTACACATACAGCAGTTATACCATGCCCCGGGAAGAAGACATTAGAGATGATGTTACTGACTCACCAGCCACAATGCTTTCTTCATTCATGTTCTTCATCCCTCCCTCCTTTTAGCCCCCTATCCTCAGTTCTTCCCACCATCTCCCACAGGTATAGCTGATATAATCATTTGTATTACAGATTTACATAATAATAATAGTAATAGTACTTTCTTCTCTCACGTGACTTATTCCTCTACCTACTCATTACATGTCTCCTTGGTGCTTTTTGTAATTATCTCTGCCACATCCTTGAATAAGCTTTTGCCTCATTTAGAGTGTGCTGTAAATGATCTGGTTTTGATAAATTAAGCAATAATCAGAAAAAAATTTCAATATTCTGTAGATTTCCATTAAGTTACAGTTTTAGTGGCACAATTTTCTGTGCTACAGTTCACACTGAGTTAGCCTTGTTTTCATTAAAAACCTTATTATTGGGAGATTTATAACTCATCTATAGAAATTTGCCCTAGGGTGAGACTTGACTCTGTTTTTAGCTCAAAGAAAAAACTTTTAAAAAAACCAATTCAGTTTGTATTTTGCAACTTTTTAAAGAAAATAATTCCACCTGTTTCAAGCTTTTTGTGTTGTGTAGTTAAAAATATCCTCAATTTCAGAAATGTGCTATTAGTTATAGTAATAACAATAATTGATGCTACTACAAATTCTACTTATGTAGAGAAGATAGGACTAAAGGGTGGAGGTAAGAATGAAATTGGGGTATTTACTCACAAGAGTGTATAACCCCTCTACATTTGGTAGGTGAATAAGATTAATTGTTCCTACTGCACTATGCTTCCCTCTGGAATATTGCAGGAAACACAGAAGGAATCAAGCCGTGGTGGTTCACACATTACTTGCCATGATGGTTTCTCATAGCTTTTCCTGGAGATCTGGATCACTGTCTGCACTAATTAGTGCCTTTTCCACTCTTCATTCCTTTACTCTTATTTGGATAATTGAGCAGGAGACAGAAGTCTTGAAACAGGAACAGCCAATTACTAAGGAATGATCAGGCTAAGAGTGTCTGGGCTGTTCTGGTAGGCAGCTTATAAACACAGAAATAGGTACAGTATGAAAATCAAGACTATAAATGTCCTTGCAGAGCAAGCGTGATGCAAGTATATTTTTGGGATTGTGAACGAATTTATTGGTAGCTGGCTCTGTCTGGTATAGAGTGGCTGGTTCACAGGGATTTATAGACCTTCTTCATGCAGAGCCTCAGGGTACTCCAGGAATGAAGTTCTGGATCCTGATACACTGAAGTAGTGATGAGATTGTGATATCAAATATTAATATTCTTATTTAGGGCAGTTCATTGACACTGCAAATTCTTCTGAGTGCTCCAAGTCTCTTGGGAAGATCTGCTCATGTTTGGGGATCTGAACTGGAGCCAATTTAGAGAAGTCTAAGTTTTCATTCTGGCCTTTTCCTGGTCTCACCTATGTTGCACCAAAAATAGTTCTGCAGTGTTTCATATTCAGTTGTTGACTGTCATTTCAGAGGCTGTCTCACTTAATATTATGTATGCAGCAGACTCAGAGTACGCCTGTTTGAGGACACACATTCAGCCAATTTGAGCTTGCAAATAAGAGTTTTGTGTTTCCACTTGGGTGGGTAAGGTCATTTGTGCACAACAAAATTAGACCACTAATTATAGAGACTATCTTAAAATTTGGTAAAAGGCATGTTTTCCCCAGGCAAAGAATTCACTGGGCTCTGTGAGTTTTGAGCATTCAACCTGCAGGAGAAAGCTGATCCTACACAATGTAAGACCTTACTGCTTTTTTATATCAAGCATAAAATATAGGAGCTGCAGTTTTACCATCTACCATATTCCCAGGCCTATAAGAACAAAAATAAAAAGACTTAACATTTTGCATTGATGCAGTGAATAATCCTGAGCGCTGTGCCTTTGAGTTTCTAGTACACTCTGGTCAGCTTTTGGGGTCAGAATAGCTCAAAATCAACCTTGTCCACAGAAATTAAGGAGGAACTAGTTATCTAAGCAAATAATGGGAATGTCTTGCCTCCATCTGTGTAGCAGATTAATGCTACCCAAGTGGAATGGACTAGGAGATTGTGAGGAGAAGTAATGCTTGAGACTGAAATTCCAGTAATGAAATTTTTAGAAATAGTACTTCACCAGGAAGTTTGTTCTATGTACATGTGTGATATAAAAGTAACACTGATAGCATTGGGACATAAACTTGATTTCGATGCTATATAAACAGTAGTAAACCAGCTTTTTCTGAAATCAGAACAAGGAGTAGATTGCTTTTAAGTAGTGTTTGGGATTGATGCTAGGGAAAAGAAATACTCAAATGAAAATTATTGATGTAATGAAAAGAAATTCAGATATTATTTTCTATCTCAGCCTATTTTTTAGTCAAAGTTAGAAGACAACATTCTCTGGGCGAGTGAACACTAACTGTATATTTGGGGTTCAGTTTTCAAACGGGCATTTTCTCTACCCTTTCCCACTGAAGTTAATGCCTTTGTTTTACTGAATGCCATTGACTTAAGGGTAACACATCTGTGATGTTAAATTCCCTCACAAATACTGTTTTTCAGGGATGGAAATTCAGTTTTATGAAGGTGTGTAGGAACATGGTTCACTTTAATCACCTCCATTTTTCTGAGGATCTGGACTAGACATACCTATCTGCACATGTATATTATTAATTAATATACACATATAATATAATTGCACATTAATATTATTAATTACAAATATTGTGCCACCTGAAGCAAGGAAGCAATGTCTACCTGTTTTTAAGGTTTATTCCAAGGAGAGAAAAGGAGCTGCAATATCTAAGGTAGCCAGATATAAGGAAAATGTCTGAATATGGTTTCAATAGTCCAGTTCTTAGGGCCATTCAAAGCTCACTGAACTCACAGGAAGAAAATGCTGGACATTAAAGCAACAAAAAGAAAGAAAAGATAGAAAACTTTTTGGCTCCTTTCAGTGTTAGCATTAAGATTTTCTAGTTAATTTAATTAGAGGCATGCAACAATGAGCTATTTTTCAGATCTAGATCTGCACTGTTTAAGTGAACCTGTAGGGACTTGGGCAACTGCATTAGTAATGTATCTGGCCTATGAGCTTTGTAATGGAGTGGCTCAGCTCTTGATCAGAAGAAAACAGTGAAGACTGTCACCTTTGTCACAGGAAGACAGCTTTGGAAAGGAAAACCACTGAGAGGCAAACACTGTAATTAAGATGGATGCACAGCAGCCCTCTGTTTCTGTAGGCAGCGACAAGGAAGGACCAAAGAATTCCTCCCATCAGCCACACTTCTCATGCAAAATAAATCAACAGAGCTTAGGAAGCAAGGTTCCTGATAAATCCTCTGGATAAGACTTCTGCCTCACATGAATCACCAGTCAGCTTTGTGCACAGCACGGTGTTAACGCAGAGCTGCCTCTTCAGCAGGGTGGCCTGCCTCAGCAGTCTGCTCCTCTCTGAGGTCTCACAGTCACAGATGGGAAATAATTACAGTTCAGAAGCTGCTACAAGTCTTCCTAATGTGTATAAATCCATTTGTGGATACACTGTAATCTCCATATATACCAACAAGGGCTCATGTGTGGGAATTTCCATAGTTATGCTCCCAACAGCCTGTTTTTAGGAAGAGAAAATGAGACTGTTGCAGAATCCCTGAATCCCCCTGCTAGTACAGCTGCTTCAAGCACACACCAAAGGGCAGCTGAGGTTTTGGCATCTTCTTTCCCTATTATGTGACCCATATCAATCACACAGGACTGGGTTGTGTCCGGCTCTCAGGGTCACAGTGGGGAGCAATGCATTTGGATGGGCTCCTTCCACTGAGGATGGTGGGTACCCTCAATGAGGCAGCAATGCTGCCCTCTCTGTGACCTCTGCTCTATTGGGCTGGTTCACCATCCAGGTTTGACAGCTCCACCTGGCAGCCAGAGCTGGCAGGAATTCCCTTTATTTTCTAAGCAGAGAAAGTGCCCTCCCATGCCACCCACTGCTCAGGGCAGCTCTTCTCAACAAAAGGAGTGTAATACAAGAGGGAAATGACAGTGGAAGAATTGATGGATCTGAGGGTCAGAGAACATAGGACTGAAGATGGGTTGTATTTTTTTCTGAGTAAGCAGGAAACTGATGACTTTTTAAAGATTTTTTTCAGTTTTTGGTCTGGATGAGGAAACAGGGGAAGATAGATTACCAGGCAGATGTTGCATGTTTTTCTGACAAAAAAGGAATGTTTTCTGATAGAGCCCTAATTAAAAATTTGGCAGCAAATTGCTTATTAAATGAGAAATGAGATGCTTCAGATGGAAGAAAAAACACCTTGTCATATTTCTCTGAAGTGTCAAAATACAGATCAGTGACTGAGTGTCTAAGCCCTGTTGTGCAGCTGATCATAGTTTGACCAGAGACAAGATTGTCCTTGTCATGAAAGAACTCTTTCAAAGACTGTGCCACAAAACTTTCTAACTGATAAGACACACAGAGGATCTTTTTGTAGCTCATGCCTTGCAATGACTCAGCTGTGGAGGGAATCTCCTGGTTACGAAGACAACATCATGTCCATCTGCCACGCAGGATTTGTGACAGCAGCATTGCTGTGTAATTTTGTCACCTGGGTATGTCTTAATGCCCTCTCACCTGACATGGGAGGGCAGATTCCAGTAGAATTGACTAAAAATGAAAGATGGAAAGGAAAGTGCATGAGGAAGGTTTTGAAGGGAATTGCAGATCAGTTAAGAATAACTAAGCAAAGTATTGTTCTGCTAAATTATTGTGAAAGCCTGAAAATTAAAACAACTGAGTCAGGATGATTATAACAGTCAAACATTGCAAAACAATTAGCATGATAGATAAAATTCAAATGTTTATATGAGATAACAAGACCAACCCTGCTTGGAGTTGCTGAGGCAAGGAATTGTAGTCTGGGGGACGATATGGGGTCCTGACCCTGGGACAAGGGAGCCCTTGAGGGGTGGGCAGGGACAGTCAGGTCCCCAGGGTCTAGGCAGGGATTTAAAGCTGGCTGTGAGCACAGCAGAGGCAGGGAAACGCAGTTGCTCTTGTACCTCTCCCTGTCACCACTCACATATATGCTTTATCCTCATGCATGTAAATATTTGCCTGAGAAGCAGCAATGTGATTTAGTTGAGGCTATTTTGGTCCGAACCTATCACAGGGAGACTGTTTAACCCATACAACTGAAAAAACCAGATGAAGCTGTTGATCAGCCTCTCTTAGATGTCTGAACCAAACTGTACTTCTGAATTGGAGAGTTTGTCCTGCTGACTTGTCCTACGAATCTTTCTCTTCAGACCATTCATCATCTTGGTACTTTTTGCTTGTAGGGTTATTGGTTGTTGATGTTTTTGGCCATGATGGACATCTGTGTTCCGGGGATTCACTGTTACTAGAGAAGTTCATTAAGTGTGAATGAGAGCTTCAGAGATGCCTTGCTGAGTTACCACTCTTCAGCAAAACCTGGTGGATGTGTCTCGCCCTCTAGTCCTACCAGATGAACTTGCTTCTCAGTGAGTGGTGATCTAATGGAGAATTTCTGCTTGTAAAACATAAGACACTACAATATTGACTACACATTCATGTATGTTTTCAAAAAGGGCATGGGAAATTGCTTCCTGAAGGCTCTTCCATCCATCAGTTGAAGAAATGGTAAGATACATGGTTGGAAATTAAAATTCAGCAAATTAAAGAAATTAACAAGCAACTTATCAAGACCTCTGGTGAGAAGAGCTATGGAAAGCTTGTTGACAGTACAAAAGTGAAAGTCGGTAGTATTAGCAAGAATTCAGTACTATTAGCAATAATTTCTGGTATAAATGATACTCATCAGTTAGAAATGAAGAAAATGTGACTGGATAAAGCCCCAGACAGCCTGGACTGCTCTAATAAGTCACATAGTACAAAGTAGACCATAACTCAAATAGAAGGCTGGACAAAAGGTCTCCCAAGTCCCTTCCAGGCTGAAGTATTCTCTGATTTGCACAATTCTATGATTCTATGAAAGAAGATACATTGATATTTGATCTGGTTGTGTGGTGTAAAGTGGGGGTGTGGGTTCAGGCTCCTAAATCTCTGCATCTGCGATGTACATGCCTCAGTGTGAGCTGGACTGCTGAGGTCCTAAGGTAAGCAATGAAGATCAAGTTGTTGCAGAAAATGGAGTCTGCAGAGGCTCATTTAAGGTTCAGATTAATAGCCAGCTAGGTGCTACTGACTGTTATATAGACACACACACATACAGACACATAAATTTTGGAGTCCAGTTCTGGAGCTGCATGCCATCACTCAGGACTATGATATGGCCATGAAAAAGACAAATGCACCCTCGAGGATGTTGCACAAAATGTGCTTTCTAGAAGTAGAGTCCCAAGGTTATTTCGCAGGGTCTTGCTACCATTTCTCTTTTAATTGCACTTTGCCATATTCAAGATTAATGATTGAAGAGATAAAGGCTACTGAAACGATCACTGAAATTTCACAAAAATCTTACTATCCCAAGGGATTGAGTTGTTATTAGACTTGTTTATTGTAGCAAACTCAGGACTATGCTTTCTCTCCCTAAATACTTCAGGAGCTAAAACCACAAAGCATTGAGGGAGCAGTGCTGACATGAAATGATTTTGTCATCATTTGTTTGGGGACTAGATAAAACTTAATTACTAATCAATCTTTTTGTTAGTGTCGATCTAGCATAGGCATGCAAAAATCATTATAAACTCTGGTTAGGTAAAAAGTGATTAAGAGTTAAAACTCTTTGGTGTTAATATAAAAAGACAAACAAAAATCTTGTTTGTAATTTGCTAATATTCTTACACTCACACCTTCCTTGCCCTGAAACGCAAGAAAATCAACAGATTTCAAAGGCATAATCCTGAGAAAAGCTCCACAGTGTCTTTAGTTACATCACTTAATGCCTCAGCTGTTAATAATTACATATTTATTACATAAATATCAGCATATATGTATCCTCTTCTACCTATCAAATGTAATATAAGTATTTTTGGCATGGTCATGGGATAATGACCCTACTAATACCTTTAAAAATTCCTTTGTGCTATTATTTCTAACCTCATAAATATCTTTATGTAAACTTACTATCAACTATCTTCTTCAGTTTCTAAACTCATTCCACTACAACAAAATAATGCATGCAGGTTTTATTTTTTAACCCTTTATATGAATAATAAAAACTGAATGTCATCTTCTGAGACCAAAAAAAAGGAAGAAAGTTTTAAAAAAAGGAAAATGTAGTATCATTACTCTTTTTCCAATCTAGGCACTTTCTTATTTTTTTTAACAATTAATAACCATGACTTTGGTTTTGCTCTGCCCTGGAATGTTCTTTTTTGGCCGTAATTCTCATTCATCTTGGATAATTAACCAGAATTCTTCCCCTTTGTTTCTCTGGTCATTGCCTTGCTCTTCACCATTGGTAAACGTTGCTCCTCAGTTGTAAACTATGTCCATACCTGTGAACATTTGAGGTCCAAGTTAAGCCTTGCAAGCCATGCATTGGACTAAAGATGTTTATATCTTCATAACACATCAGGGGTGGCACTGCAGTTGCACACATTTTATGTAGGTTCTGTTTTTAGCAAGACCACTAAATGGGCAGTTGGTAGTTACATAAAAATATCTGTATTTGGGCCAAACATTGGTAAAGACATCAGGAATGACGCACATAGGGCTTTTTAGTTCAAACAACACCACATACTGTTGGGACGGCGTGTAGCAACTCCCAAGACCCCAAACATTCTTCAAGGTGTTTTTTCTTATAATGGTACATATTTAATTATCACTCTCTTTTTTATGGATATATATGTGTGTATTTGCTTAATTGTTATATTGATTGACTTATTAAAATGATTTTCTCTTTCATTAAGCTGATGGACTATTTGATACATAATTAAAATATGAAACCTTAACTTGTTATCAACACAACTTCCACTCCTGATTTTATGCATTCTTTCATTTAGTTGGTCTAAAACATTTACCTCCTAGTGTTAAATTTTAATTGGAGGTTTAGTTCGGCATGAAACTGCACAAACCAATGCTATGTTGTTTTCATTGACTAAATATGTATTTTAAGGTTTCTTGTACAAAGTTTTGGAATAATTTAATGAGGGAGATAGCTTTTCCCACTTTCAGCTATGGGAATATGGGAATATAGCAAAGTTAGCGAAATCAGACCTGTGAAAAGTGCAATGTAAGTTTCTGTGGCTTGGCCCCAAGCTTTTGGGAGTCTGAACTACAAGTATAGCCTGACCTCTGAAAAAGCTCTCACAATAAGCTCTCTTTTCTAGTTCAGAAAATTGCAGTCAGTCTCCAAATGTATGGAGACTGAAATAAAATGAATAAATTTGCGTTGGAATTTTTCTTCATTTTCTGAATGACAGAGCTATAAGGCCCTGGAATAAATTTGCAGAAGAAATGGTGAGGAGAGACAAGGTTGTTTTCTTAGAAATAGAACCCAAGAAGTTTCAGCTTAGGATATTTAGTTCAATTGTCCACAAACCTAAGATATCAGCTTAACACATCTCGCCTGGTTCTGTGTTCTCTGTTCTGAATTCAGAAAAATCCCTTTGGTTCAGTTCTGTACAAGTCAGGCTCACACACTGTGGTCCCTCTGTACTAAGAGGTTATGAATTGTGCTAAATAGCAACATCTATCACTGTCATGTTACTTCTAAACTACTTTGCTTTGCTTTCTAATATGGACAGATGTCTGTGAAATCAGTCCTTTACAAGCAGTAGACGAATTCATAGTAAAAAATAATAATTGCAGAAGGTGATCTAACAATCTTTACCTTGACACTATGTGAGTAAGCCAATGAAATGAGAAAAGGTTTTCCAGCAGCTAGATTTTATTAGATTGTGTAAGAGATGAAAGATGTCAATTATACCTAGGCTGAACACTAATGCTTGTGGCATCCCACTAATCACCTCCCCACAATTTGATGAATATCTGGTTATCATTACCATTTGTTTATAGGCCTCCACACAAAGGAGGGTGTTTTGAGAGAATAAATGCTTTATTCCATTCCTATCCCTAAGAGAAACTACACCAGTGACAGCTGCTCTCAAAGAAGGAAATTGTTTGTGCCAGTTATAGCCAGTCAGGAAGGAAGCCAGCTAAAACCTCTTATAAACACCAATGAGACTAAGTATAACTGGTTTATTCTGCTTACTATAGTGAGGTCAGCTTTTCCTGTCCCATTTTTGAAGAACTTCATGTCTATCGGGTGGAATGGCAAGATTTCACCTAGCTGTACTGCAAAATACCATCTGAGATTTTTACACATGTTAATAGTCTTCATCTGCTGTAATTTTTCTTCCAGTCAATGGAAGAAATTGGCTCTATGAAAGGTTCACAAGGATTAGCAAACATTTAAAATCCTCCTTTGTTCTGTTATTGAGCACCCACGTGGTTCCTACTTCAAGTAGTTTTCCATCAGCATTGTGAAGTGTTTTTCATTCGAGACTTTATCATGCAGTGAAAAGCTGCTTGTTTATAAATAGCAATCAATGACAAAACATCTAAATAGATGCATAGGATGGTGGGAGAAAGTTTGCCTGTATTCCAGAATTCCCAATGCAGATCCCTGTTCTACAGGGGTGGCACTGTGCGCCATCTCCACTACAGGCTGGAGGTTTGATTCAGTATGAGTAAAGTCTGAGAGAACAGCTGGGGTTTGTTTCACAACTCAAATCATGGGAGGTAACAGATTTAGATAATGCTGAAAAAACATTCCATTTTCTTCATTAAACAGAATGATAAGCAAAAAAGAGAAAGGGAAAAAGAAAGCTTGGTTTGGTACGGAAAAAAATGGTTTTATTTAGTTTTTAATAAGGGCAAACCAGTTCAAAGACTCATCTACAAAAGCACCACCCTCCCTGGTCAATGGTGTGGGCACCCAATAAGGTTGGAGGGTGCCTAATAGAAATGGTTTTGCTGCCTGATAGGTTGAAATCTGAGCACGCCATGCCTGAGAACAATGCCTATGCTATATGATGGACACACTGGGGAGGTACTATTTGAATAAACAAGAACACTTGCTTGGAAATTGGGTTTGAAACCCAATACATTTCTTTGGCACTTTGCACAGCAGGTTATAAGTTCATTCACACACACAAAATTTATCTTTTTCCTTTCTTTTCCCTACAGCCTGGTGAACAAAATACTTGAGCCAAGATTCAGCAATTTTCACAGGAGAAGGTAGGAAATAGCTCAGCCTGGAGTACAAGAGAGCAGGGCAGTCACTTAGAAAGATCCAAGGCCCTTTTGGGAGAGGGTACAAACCAAATCCAGCTTTGCATGCCAAATGACTTCTTTAACTGTAGAGTAAATGGGAGAGAAAAAGGCTTAAGTCCCAATGGACAGAAATGTTCTACTTATCCACAGTTTCCATACATCCCAAACGTACACATAATTTTTCATATTTTATACATTTTTGTATTTATGTTGCTAATAATGCCTGATACTTATTTATGGAGCCTGGCAAAGTTGGGTTTTTTCCTTGTAAAGGTACTTTCATTAATTTGTTTGCTCATTGATCTGCACAACTCTGTTCCTGCACTTACTTTTACAACTGCTTTTCTCCATTCTAAACACAGAAAGAAGACACAGATGCAATTTTAGAATCAAAGGCCCAGAACCTTACCACATAGTATGATCAACAGCATCAAACACAAGGCTATTATCTAGAAGGTGAAACACAGGGAGTGTTATTCAACTCAGCTGAATAACAGCAGTTGAGATGAGGTAATGCAGGTGTCTTGGAGACTATGAGACTCAGAAAAAGACAGTTAAGCCTTGGTAAGAATGAGTATGAGGCATTTGTTTCATTAATGAATTTACGATAATATAGCAAGATTTGGTTGTGTCTTTCTTCCTAAAGAGGCTGATCTCTTCTTCTTACTTCAGGATTTGGACCATATCCCAAATCTTTTTTTCTCTGGAAAGAATTCCCACCCACTTTTAATGCAGAATGTTTAAAAGCCAACTGTTTCCTTGAATTAGAGCGTTCATCCCCTTTCCTAGCAGGGTCATAGTTCCTGGGGTCAGAAAAAGATTTTGCTCTGTTATTTTTGCCAGTATCTTGCACCATCAGGCTCTCAACTTTGCTTTGTGTCTTTGTATGTTACTGTAATAAAAATAATTGTTTATAGCATATAATTTGCAGAAGTCACCTGGGAAATTTCTTGCAGGGTCAATGCTTGTAAGCATTTCAAGGGTAGTTCATTATATTCCTTCTTTTTCCTCTCTCTTCTCAGTTTCCTCACTCTACACTGAGATTTCCTTCACATTTCAGAGGAAGCTTGGCACAGGAAAAGATTTAGATTCTTGGAAGGGACTGAGATAAGAGAGAAAAACTAAGAACAACTGTAAAAGAAACTTTCAAAGAACAAAGTTTTACAAGTTAAAAAACTGTGGTGAAGTAGGAAGCTATTTTTGAAAATACTTTAAACAATACAGAAACCCAGATTGCAAATATTTAGCAATTTTTCTATAAATAATTGGTTTATTGTACACAAATCCTTCTAGATAAACCACTGAATGTACTATTCCACTCTTAATTTTCATCCAAATTTGACCAAGGTATAGAGAGGTTAGAGTAAAAACTGTGAAGTTATTTGCTGAATCATGGAAGAAAGGGAAACAGTAAAATTCCCTATTCCCATGTTTTAAGTTATTGTTCTCTTTTTGTTGTTATGTTATTTGGTGGGGAGCGGGGAGGTGGGGTGGTGATTTGTTTGTCTTTTAAAAGGTGCCAGGAGGTCACCACCACATAAAATGGTGTGCTTATCACGAGAACTGTGATCACAATGAAAGAACAAAGTTGTTTCATTCTATTCAAATGCTCTTCACAGAGGCAAAAGGGTAATGCACAAAGCTGAGGCAGGCAGAATGAGCAAAGTTTGGAAACACCAGGCTATCAGTGAATGGAGTGTTTGCATGCATTGTAAGTACCCAGGAGCGGAGAACTCAAACCCCGCTTCAATCAGGGAATCTTCACCTCAAACAACTAAAGCTTGCAGGGTTGTTGCATTCCCTTTCCCCCCTCTCTAGGCAAAATACACCCTGTTTCTTTACTGCCTATCTGTCTACAAAATAATGTGAAGCACAAAACACACATAGCCCTACTGGGGGTTTACTCCTCAGCATGCTGAAATGTTTGTAAGTACAGTTCTTCTTTGGTCAGGCAGAAAGGAAACTCTTAGGAAAATAAAAGAAAACGAAAGCTGAGATGCTGCACTACTGAATTATAAAGCTTCCTTTCATTTTATAATCCTCTAGATGTAGACAGATTTTTGCAATAGCTGGTTTCATCAGCTCCTTTGTCCTGTTGCAGAGAATTGACCAAAGTTATCCACAGGTACTTACAAAGAGAAATGTGATATTAGTTGTCTGCTAGCCACATGCAGGTGTGTCAGGTGCTGTAGGGAGTCTAGGACTGGACTTCTGCATTTAAACAGTCAAAGCCATCTTTATGACAAGCTGTTCTTTTAAAGATTTGGACTTTTAAATTTTTATTTAATCGGGTGCACTTTTACTGATTCAGAAAAAACCCGTGCACTTTTGGGGGGTGAAACACCACTCTGCCCAGTCCTACTCAGCTGTTCAAATTTCATCAAGAAAATGTATTTGTAACTTCCAGTGGTTGATTACTGTTATTTTTTTCCACAGGCTAAAGAAGCCAGATTTCACCTATGACAAAGCCTGGTAGTCGTCTTGTTGTTGGAATGAACAAGTGACTGTCATCTCCTGAAGAAGCTTGCACTCAAAAGACAAAAGTCTTCTTGGTTTCAGCACAAAGTTCAAGTGGAATTTGGTTCCCAGGAAGGGAAGTGCCTGGGAAGCTGTGGAATTTCTGGTTCATTGCTGTCATGGTGAAACAATACAATGTAAGAGCAGGTTCAGTGTCTCAATGGCTTGAGAAATGTCCTGTGAGGGAGGGTAACTTACTCTTATCTTTTTTTATTTTGAGCAGTCTTTTCTGTAGTGTGCTGAAATTCACATGGAAAAAGCTCAAGGCAAATGCTCTTTCTCACTTTATTTTTTTGGTCTGAAACAAGAGCTCTGCTGACCTGCACACTGCATTCTGGATGTCTTTGCATTCAAGTGCCCTTTATCCTATTTTCCTTTAATTGCCAAATGAAGATGCAATTGCAGTTAGAAATGGCCTTTTTTTTTTTACTCCCATGTGCATAACTATTATCCAGTCAGGGAATGATCTTGCATTTGTGTCAAAATTAATTTTTCAAGCTACTTTAAATTGTCCTCTTTTGCTGCAATGACAGGATTGCATAATGAACCCTTCGCATTTCGATATCCAGAGGGAGGTAGTTCAATAAATATTTTTAATTGCCCATTTTGTGTTTCACAGAGGTGAGATTCCCAGTATGAAAAATGTCCAGAATGTCTTATTGCATTCAATCTTTCTCTCATATTAATTTTTACAGTACCATCTCTGATGGGACATTACCATTCCCCAGGTGTACACACATCTTCTGTATATGCAGCCAATATCTGAATCACTATATAAGGATTTCAGGAATGGGCACTTGGACCTATTATTTGATGCCAGTAAAACACCAAGCCATTTTTGGTTATAATATACTCTGACTCAGTAACGTTCTGTTTGTCTGCTTTGAGAGGCCACTTGGTAAATGTTTATCTTATACTTTTAGAAGCATGAGCTGTTTTCATTTGCAATTATAATTTTCAATTGCTTGCTTTCCACAAAATTTCTTTATCTTTTGACAGGTTGAGTCAGAGTCACAAAGTGATTTTTTTTTGCTACTACACATTAATAATTTACAGTGTACAAAACTGATTGAGAGCTTTCATGTGGTTTACATTTAGAGGAAGGAACAACCACATAAGCTTTGCAAGTTGAATTTCCAATGCACCTAGATCCCAATGATCTTCCTTGTTTTCCCTATGTTTGTAGCTTTTAATGAGGTAAGTCCTCAGTCAGTTAAAAATTTCACTGGATTTCTTCTTTTTATCCAGTGTTTTGTTAATTAGACATGGTTATACATCTTCCTTTTCCCTTTAGGTTTTCAGGCTATTTTTTCTGTCCTTAGTGGTTTGCAATAGATACATTAACAACAAAAATGCTCCTGTCATTTCCCTTTTCATGAGTTTTAAAGAGAAAAACAGCTAATTCATAGGTTGAAATAAAAATCTCACATTTTGAGGGTTAGTAAGCTAGGAAATTGACAGTATACTATTCAAGAAATTCTCTTGACTGACTAAGAAAGTAAAATAAAACAGCGGAGAAAAACAGAGCAACAGACACTCATGGGACTGAAAGACCATGTAGGTCCTTCCCTTACCCTAATGTTCATTTTTCCCCCCATCCAATTTCTAATTTGTGTATTGTGCAAGAAGCTGTGTTGTGACCCCTTGCATACTGGAAGACCAAAACTGAGGGATGGTGCCCAAAACTTCGGGCTGAAGATGATCAGAGAAAAGCCTCGTCAGATTCAACAAAGGACAAAGGCCACCCAAGAGACGTCCATGGAGGAGGTCAGCAAGTTATTTCCCGCTCATATAGAATTACGGGGATTTTTTCTGTTGAGCTTAAAGGGAGCAGAGGCAGGTCAAAAGACAGCCAAGATGCACTTTGGGTAAGAGTCCCAGCAGCTGTTTGTACATGAGATTGTCACTCAAAAGGAAGGACCATGTGTGTAGGGAAGGGTGGGACACTGCCTCAAAGAAGTGACAGCTCTCAGAAGTCTGTCATCAGAGTGGAAACATCAAGCTACATAACCATCTAAACCTCAAGCATATAAGATAGGAGAGACTGATGGCAAGAAGAGGAATTGCCTCCATCTACCAAATGCCCTGTTTTTGTGCTTCTGCAGAGTTCTGTTACGGGTAGTTTATAATGCTTTTTCTGGATATCCAAATGTTATGACATTAGGAACACTTGTTTTTCTGGAGAAAGAGCAGAAGGGGCAAGCTGTTTAATACTGAAATCGTCTGCATGGCATTATTTCTTGTTCTGTTTATTATCTGGTTTCTCGCTTACTGGTTGTATTACTGTAAGGAAAAAAAACAAACAACAATGGATTGACATTGTTGACAGGATGAGGAAATGGCCTGCAGCACCTGGAGAGCTTCAGATTGGATATCAGGAAGAATTTCTTCAGTGAAAGGAGAGTAAGACAATGGAATGGATTGTCCAGGAAGGTGGTGGAATCACCATCCCTGAAAATGTTCAAGAAAAAACTGGACATAGTACTTAGTACTATGGTTTAATTGACATAATGGCGTTTGGTAAAAGGTTGGACTCAGTGGTCTTGGAGGTCTTTTCCAACCTTAATGATTCTGTGATTTTATGACATTGTCTCCAACATTTATGCTTCTTCCATTTAAAAATAGGACTTGAAGTTTTGATGCTTCTTTGTCATTCTTAAATTGTATGGGTGCATATATCTTGTATACTTTCATCAAACTGTTGTTTTTAAGCCAAGGAAAAAGCAGTTACTATATAGTCCCAAAACATAAAATCCGAAAGATCCAATATGTTGAATAAATCTTTTCATGTTGCAAGAAAGCTTAATAAAAAAAGTTGTGCTGAGAAATCTGCCTGTCTGTCATGCCGAGAGCTTTTTCTGAGAATGTTGATCAAGGCCCTTGCTGTGTAGGATGGCATTCCTCTGCCAAAAGAGAGGCACCAAGGAATCCATTCCACCTTTAGGGTTGATATAAAGAAGCACAAAGACAGACTCGTCAACTGTTACTCACTCTGTCCCAAATGGAGTCAGAGATGGGCCTCTGCTGTGTTTCATGACACATGAAAGAGTTTTCTTTGCTCCTGCTGCTCCTCAGCCACTCATGCATCAGGATAGTGATGAGGCATGTAAAGGTAATATGAAATTATCTTTATGTAAAAACCATAAGGCAACAGAGCTTAGAAAAGTAAGGCTGGAGACGGCAACTTGACTTCTGGATCAACAGCACGATGAGGGAGCAGAGAGAGGCAAAATAGTCAGTCCCAGCTTGGGACCATCTGGCCAGAATATCAACCCATAAGCTAGAGAGCAGGGGAAAAAAATAATAAATTCAATCAAACAGCTGGAAAATCTGCAAGCCAGCCAACAATCAACTGCATAAAACTTGGCTAAAAGCCTGAAAAACTGCAGATAGTTTTTCAGCGACCTTCACCCCTTATTTGGGGCTCTCTCCCACCAAATCCAATGAGAGCTCTAATGGAGAGGAAGAATGAAGGAAACACTTGTGCCCACACTTGTCAGGCACCCATGAGGATGACCTCATCTTCACCAGAAAGGAAGAAGGACACACTTCTTAACTTGGTCACTGATTCAGAGCTAACCTTCAGCTATGTAAAAATCCACTCTGGAAGCACAGATGAAGGATCAAGGTTCTGTGTGTCCCTAGACCTAGCATTTACCAGCTCAGTGACCATGATGGAACTGCAGAGAGGTTCTGTTTGATTTATAGATAAGTGCATAGAAGACTTTGAATGAGAAGGATTTTTTTCTTTCCCTGTGCTTTTACTGTGTAGAAGTCCCCTCCCGCTTTCTTTTTCCCTCACATTCCCTCTCTGTTCCTTATAATGGTGCTTTTTAGAGACACAAGTCCACAAAGCTGTCTAGGAACTTTCGTGGTCCTCTCATCCTGTTCCATTATCTGACCTGCAGCAATTCCAAGGTTTGAACATCCACGTTAAAAAGGACTCAAAAGGATAACATAATAACAAGGATAGCTCATCTCATAGGAAAGATACTCCTAGGATGAAAAAAGTCCTAAGGAAGCTGATGAATCTTCACAATTTTTTTCCCTTGTAATTTTTACTGGGAACAGGAAATGACTGTGGATGCCTGTGCTATGACGAGGAGCGAGACAGCCAGTGAAGACAGCGTTGGGCAGTGGGCTGAGGCTGGCCTCTATCTCTGTGTGCATGTGCAGTCCATATTCAGTGCACAGCAACAACCACACTGAGCCTCCACCAAATAGGCAACATCTTTACATCCCTGTTTCAAACTAAAAGAGGGTCGATTTAGATTGCAGTGAGGGTGCTGAGGCATTGGCACAGGTTGTTCAGAGAGGAGGTAGATTCCCCAAACCTGGAGACATTCAAGGTCGGATTGAATGGGGCTCTGATCAATCTGATATAGTGGAAGATACCCCTGATTATTGCCAGGTAGGTGAGCTAAGAGGCCTTGGAAGGGGCCCTTCCAGCCCAAAGGAGTCTATGGTCCTATGATTCTGTGAACGGCCGCTAGATGGGGAGCTTTAGATATACTCTATGTACATACATCCCTATGCAGAGATTCAAAGACTCCAAGGCTGGAAGGTAGCTCTATTATCCTTAAGTCTCAGCTCCAGCAAAAAAAGGCAGAGAATTTTGCTTAAAAACTTCCACGTTGAGGTCATCATTTCTTGCTGTGCCAAAACATAGCTTCTCAGAAATGAGATATCCTTTATTTTAAGCCTTCGTACAAGAATATACTGTACCTGTACTAAAGGTGTTCAAATGGCTGTTCAAAATATGCACTTCATTTCTCATCTGATTCTTTTCTGCTTGGAAGTTCAGCCATCACCTGCATAGTATTACTTGGTTTTTTACAAGCTGTTTTTTACAAACATTACTTCTACAGTTTATACCTTGGCTTCTATCAGCATTTTTTTTCATTTCTGACCCATATTACCTTGAGCTGGTGTGCGTAGAAGTTGTCTGGTATTAGTGGAGAAACTAAGTGTTCTGTATGTTTCAACACTCTTAATTTTTAAATTGCATTTTTGTTTAAAAAACTCTAATTCATCACTTATCACAGTTCAGAAGGGGAGGGAAGGCTTTGCTAAAGACTTCTGCCATTAATTTAGCAGAGTTCAGTACTGTCTAGTTTAATTTAAGCAGGGTTACCTTGAAAAGCAGCACTCATGACTACTAATTTCTTCTTCAAAAAGAGCTGAAATCCAGTCATAAAATTATTCCATCAAAGTTTAAAGCAATGTTAATAGCTCTCCTTCTGTCTTGTTCCTTGTAATTCTGTGAATTATCTACACTAAGAAGCTGCATCCATATAGTTGTGTCACCTCACCATGCATTTTCAGGGATTTCACTAGAGGCAGAGAAATATGAACAATTCAGCACAGGAGGCTTCTTACACCAGAACAGCTTTCTTTCTGTGTTTGTTCTAAGTTCAGTCCTCTTGCAGGCAACACTGGATGGAAAAATCCTCTGTAGAGCAGAGGGGCAAGGCACACTGGATGTCCAGGCCTTCCTCACTCAGGCATATCCAGGCCAAGCAGGGACTGGGGACATGTTTGCCCCACGGTGCCACAGACCTTGTCACAGCTGCCCCACCGTTTCTTGCTGAGAGAGCTTGATCTTGCTGAGACCTCTTGATCTGTGCCCTCCCTATCCAAGTCCTCCCCAAGTCAGAGGATGTCATCATTTGCCTTCTTCTGTCCTGCATCAAGCTGTCTGTCTGTGGTGACAGCAAAACCAAATTTCCTAGTGAGGATATAACTGGGCCTGTGGGGCTAGCTTCCTTCCCTTGTCCATTTGCATATCCAAGTGGAGCACTGTCAGACACTGGTCACCAACCCAGAATACAGATACTCTGTGCAGAATGGATGTTGTTAGAAATGCTCTGCTGGGGTGGCCTCCTCCTATTACCTTCCCATTCATGTCTGAGACCTTAACCCTCACACCCCCTCCTCTCTTTGCCCTTCATCATTATTTCTCCTTACATCTCTTCTTCCCTTAGCTTCCTCTTCTTCTGAACCCTCTGCCTTTACACCAAAGAGAAAATGACAGAAAGCCTGCCTATGAGTCTCTTTAGAAAAACAGTGATTTGGATGGATCTGCCACAGAGAATGTGTCACCAGCATGTGCCCAACTCCTGTGCTCTGAGGCTGCCTCATGCCCAGTGGACATGAAATGGACTCAGTGATCTGCACTTGGTTGGGTTAAACCTGCCAGAGTTTCCTGGACTGTTGAGAAGAATAAAAGCCTTGTATTGTCTTGAGGAACTGAATTGCAGGAAAAATATTTGCAGAGTTATTTTGGTGCCATCAATGTTGAGATGATACCTTCCTCTTTCAAAGAGAAAAGTATTGCTTTCACTGAGAGACACACAATTTAATGGGGCAAGGTTACACAAAGTGTAACTCATGGTCCCATCCAGTTGGGAGGAAAGCAGGAGCTGGTGGGGAGCTCGGCAGCAGCTCAGTGCAGGAACGTGCTGACTGTGAGAGGCAATTGCAGCAATAGCTCAATGAGAGCTAGACCCACCCCTAGCTGCTCAAAAGAATGAAGATGGGGAGGTATCAGGAAGGCAGAAAAGAGGAAAACCTGGAGAAGAAGGCAAGTTTTACTAACTTCCTTCTGTGGGAGGTGTCTTTATACTCTTAATTTAGCACAACTTCCAACCAAAAAGAACCTCAACACTGAAGCATTTGCTTTTGTTCATTCACTGCTCAAACTCATAAAGGAAAGTTAGACAGGAACCTGATCTTTCTGAAGTCTGCATTTTCATAAATATTTCCCTTTAGGAATTTGTGAAATTGAATTTTGGTTGATAACCTTGCTTTGTTCACCTAGCCTTATATCCTCAAGAGAACAGTGAGAAAAATGAAAAGACTTTAACAAGAAGTAGTCATGGCAATTCAGTACAATGGCGGGGAGACAAAGATAAGATGAGAAATAAGGTACTGTTCTCTCTGCTTTCCTTGTTCCCTTGTTCAAGTGATAATTTTCGTACCTTACCTTTGAAAGATATAATTACAGTAATTGGAATCTGGCTATTCTTGAGACATATGCTGTGCAGTACTTTTTTCCCCTTAATATTTGTGTCTTTTTAACTAATATAAGATCTTTAATCTACTAAATAAATACGTAGGCCCTTATTCTCTGCTATGTCCATGCACTTTGTGCTCCTCAGGCAAATAAAACTGCATTAATGCCAGCATAAAAGACCATGGGAGCTCATGCTCAGGAAAAAAGAAGGACAATTCAAAACTATTTCAGAATTTCTGGGACCACAATGTGATACAAGCACTACTGTGGGATATGTCTTACTTGTGTTTCACCACATAAACATTAGCCTGGTCAGCTGTTCCTAAGAAAAGAATGGAAGAAGAAGGTGAGTCCAGAGGGGCAGGTGTTCAAGGGAGAGGGGAAAAGAGTTTTGCATTTTCTTGCAGATTGGGGAAGAAGTAAAGGCAAGATGACAATGTTGGAGAAGCAAGACAGTGAGTCTGCTTGAGATGGTGTGTAAGTCCTCAGCATGGCTCTGGGAGGGTGAGCTGTTCCCAGAGACTCTCTTGGAAGGGTGGGAGACTGCTGTCCTCCAAGTCTTTCATTCTCTGCAAACATTGGGAGTTAGTCACCTAAACCTGCCCATCTAGTTCTTGTTTAGACATTTTGTTACAGTCAGGAGAGAGGTCTGGCTTTGTTGCTTTGGTCCCCAAGTTTGTCTATGGCCAGGAATTTTCTTCTGCTTTGTCTCTGCGTTGAGGTAAATGGAAGTATAAATACTCTGGGGACCAGACCACTGCCTAGCCAGCCCTGCAATTTGGGAAGTGCAGAGGTCCAGGTTATGTTCCTTATTGTGCTCAGCTGCCTCTTGGCCACTTCTCAAAGCATAACCAGTGTACCCACTGTCTTCCACTAACACTGTCCTGGGCAACAGCCAGCTGACATGACTTGTGGGCGGTACAAAGAGCCAGTGCTGTGAGCATCAGTGAGCTATAAATAGCCCCCTACCGAGTAATACATGTGCCACCAAAACCTTTAAATATGAAATCCTACATCTTCAGGCATGCATATGAAGGCTGGGAGTTTTTGAACAGCTGCAGGAAGTTTTGGGATTTGGGCATATTTTAGAATTTTCCACCCTGGAGTAAGATTTCTCAAACTTTGCTAGTTTGATACCATCAAAAACAGCAGCAGCAGCAGCAGCTACATTTGTGAATGCGGCTGCTGTTGAAGAGAGGGCGGAACCCACATCAGCACCCATACCTGAAGGTCCCTTCCAGTTGTAATCTTCCTATGATTCAGTGTTGACTGCAACTGGGCCACTGCTCACAGCAGGGCTGAAGGATTGTTGAGAAAGGGGAGCTAATAGGGAGCTACTAGGATGGCTGGGAACTGAGGCATGTCCTGTGCAAGGAGAGCCTGAGGGAGCTTGGCATGTGCAGCCTGAGAAGAGATGGTTTTGCAGGGGCCTAACACCAACCTAGTAGGGACTGTAAAACCAGGAAGTAGTGGACCCTTTTTAGAGACACACACAGAGAAGGAAAATGCAGCAGACATCAGTTCTGGAAAGGGAAACTCCAGCTAAACATAAAGAAAAAGGACTTCACAAGGTTTTTTCAGATGTGGAAAAGATTGTCCAGAGAAGTCGTGCAATTTACATTCTTGGAGATACTCAAAACTCATCTGGAAATGCTGAACTCCAGTGCTAGACCTGTTTTCTTCAGGGAATGGGATGATTGGGGATAATACAAGATGACATCCAGAGGTTCTTATTGACTTGAATCGGGTATTTTTGTGCATTTCCACCTTCATCAGCTGAAGTCTTGAACTCTGCTTATACATAGGATGGGTTTTGTGTGACACAACACTGTGTTCAACTCTAGTGGTGCATGTGGTCTACTGTATTTTGTCAACCTTCATCCTTGCAGAAATAAATTAGGATTTACTATTGTTCTTTTCCCTGAGTAATCTTTCTGATTGATAACGACAGACTACAATTATATCCATTGATTAAGGCTAAAACCAGTTTCCTTGAGACTGATCAACACTTTTTATCAATAAGCTAAAGAGTCTTTTGTTCAGCACTGCCTTAAGTCAAAGTTCCCTTTGACTTGGAAAGGAAAAAGAAGGAGTTGGGATGTGTCTACAACTGTTCACACTCTTTGGCAACTGTCGTACTGGGCAGGTTTGGCACCCTGGCATGATTAAGTGCCTTTGTTTGTAATACCAGGCTGGATCAGAAAGGTCATGCTAGAGCAGATATCCATAGCTTGGCTGTTTCTTAGCTCACTAAAAGTGTGGTTTGTGTCTGAGCTCCTCTTAAGCTAAAGCCAGTGCAAAAGGTCATGGTGCTGTCAGACTCCATTTAATTTTCTGTGATAGATACAGCTTTTGTGTCTGCCCCAGTTTCTTTGTGCATTATCTGGGAGATGAAGTAAGGGCTTTGGGGGAATACTGCTGGGATTGGAGGAAGGGAACAGGCTTGACACTTTTAATGTGCTTTCTGTTCATGCCATTATACTGTGTGAATAATATCACTTTACTGAACTTTTTTCACTTAAGTTTTACTGAGGTCTTTTTAATGCTTGCCAAATTGCTATGTGCCTCTCACTACTGAACGTAAGATAAGTGCACGATAATATGATTCAGCTTCACTTGCTTTCCACCCAGTCATGAGAAAGAAAAAAAGGTAGGCCTTGATGTCTTCTTCCATTTTAGAAAGTACATTTCAGTAGTTTCTCATTCTGGTCTACTTTTGTTTCATCCCTTTGAAAATGATGATGAGGTAGAAAACAATCCTGTGAAAATGAGTAGCAATAAAATGATTGTGAATGATTCCAATATAAAATAAAATTATAAAATGAGTGATTCCAGATGTCTTTTTGGAAGATGGCATCTACACTTGTAGGTTAGTTTTGATTCCACTGATAGTTTCTGTTGGCATTTTCTTGTTTCCCTTAAAGGGAGATCCCTTTACAGTATCATGACCCTGAACTATCTTGGGTGATTATCATTTTGGGAAGATGCTTCATATGGCAAGAAAGCTTCCAGAGACATCACATGTAGAGTTACTCAATAAATGGGTTAGTCAGAGTGGTTTAAATGATTTTTTTAAATGATTCCTGCTTTTTAAAGCTATTTTGGACTACTATGACTGAAGCACAAAAAGGTGGAGTAACTTCCTAACAGTTGCACTCTGAGTCAGTGGCTCAGTACTCCAGGCTTCCCATATTTTTATTCCAACCATTGAGAAGACCACATGGTTTCCTCTTGCTGTGCTTTGAGGTTTCACAGCTGAGAGGTGCATACTGTAAAGGTTTTGCTGCTAACATGTGAACAGCTGATTTTAGCTCAGAAGTTCTTTATGTAGGAGGACAGGATCCATTCAGCAGCAATCAGTTGGTTTCTTGTCCATTCAATCCACCTCCTGTCTGTGGAGTTCCACTCAGACATTTTCCTACAGCACTATCACTCACCACACAGTCTCTGCTTACCATGGTAGACAGGAAAATCACCGTGGTTTCTGTTCCCAGGGCTCTATGTCAACCTTCTGTAGTTTTGGCTTGTGGGGTTCGTAGACTCTTACTTTTCTCATTGCTTCAAGTTTTGAATGAAACTTCCTCTCTCCTTTTTCTCATCCGCACCAAAACCCAAAACAAAAAATCAGCTGAAACGGCCAATTTTTGCTGTCTTTCAGATGGAAACCATGCAAAACCACAGAGTTTGGCCTGGTGTCTGCTGGAAACTATAAATAAGGCTGTTTGACTGAAACACATCCCTGTTTCACTCAAGCCACAACCCAAAGTTGTGAGACAATCTCTGAACCCGAGTGGATGTTTTGGAGTGTGTTGACCAAGTATGGTGGCTATAAGAAATTCAAAATTCTGCTGAGTTACCTGCTTGGTTTGGGGAACTTCATTGCTGGAGTTCCATATTTCTGTATTTACAACCGAATGCCCTCAAGCTTGTTTCTAGGTGCCTCCTGGCCCTTCTTCAGTTAGGTAGAGAGCCCTGGAATATTGATTACTGCTTCTCAGCATTACTGATTCTCAGGCTGGTCAGTGAAGGGGTTCTAATTCTTCCTCAATTTTCTAAGATGCTTTGAAATCAAGGGTGAATTTGTATTTTTGCATTTTTACTCTGAGCAAAACATGGTTTTTTCAATTCGCAATAATCTGAGGACCTAATCCAATAATCTCAGCATGGTAGAAGGGCTATTGAAGGAAAACTTGCTCTTCCCTTCTGTTTAAAGAAATGCAAAAGGACAAAACAAAAGTAAGTATTCAGAGTCTAAGTCTGCACCAGTTATCTCTTAGCCTAAGACTCTGCAATGAACGTCTAATACGTTCCAAAGAAGAAGTTAGGCTATAACAGTGTTTGGATCGATTCCCACAAAGCAAGTAAAACACTTTTTAACCCAACAATGAAATAACTTGGTACATTTAAATTTGTCCATCCTTACAGAGGAAATTATTTCATTGTATCCTGCTGTATGTTTCTGGTTTTGTTCCTCCAAATTTTACAGCCAGGGTAGGTTAACATTTCTGTTGGGTTATATCACAAGACAGGATGCCTTTCCAAACTTTTTCCTCAGCCAATAGTTTAGATTTTCAGTTTATTCACCTGAGATAACAACACATTCTTGTGTTAGCAGAGCTGTCACACTTAATTTGATAGTTTAGAATTTCTTCTTCGGTTTAGTGGATGAGGTGGTTTGGAAGGCAATGTAATGTAATGAATTTATCTGCCTGAAAGGTGTCACCCAGAATCTCAGAGAGATCTATCTTTATATATTAGTAGAACAGCCTTGACTCTGGAAGCACGTTTAGGTCACAGTGCATTCGAACCACTCCAGCACTAGGCACGTAAACAGGGAGCAGGAAGGCAGCTCCCAATCCAGCTGTCACACAGGCATGCCAGAGAAATTAATCACAGGGCCAACTGTGCTTATTGCCTCCCAGCCATGAAACACCATGACAGGGAGTCCTCATGAGACCATAAATACTGTGTCTGTCATCAGCAACGAGGATGACACCACCCAAAACAGAATGTCTGTCTCCAGCTCTCCCTGCAGAGGACGAGGCAGGGTTCTACCTCCTTGACATCTCCAGGCAGGACACTGAAGTGATGCATTGTTGTGCCCTTCCTGTTTTCTAGGAGTGTCTTCAACCTCAGCTCTGATTTGTGAGAGAGCTGATTGTCACAGCTGCAAGTGAATATCAGCAGCTGCACTTTGAAGGTAGAAAAGTGCCAGGCCACAGGATGTTACAAATGAGAAATCCTCAGGTTAATGGATATTTTTTCTTACTTAATTCCCTCTCTACTCCCTTTCTTGGTCTTTAATAGAGAGGGAATATTATTTCCTCATCTTCTGGGGATTGTGAGGGATTTGAGAACAACAGCAGAGCTGTGGGAATACTAAATGTTCTGCAGGAATTGATTACAACACAGTGAAAGCTACATCTCCTAATCTAAGAGGATTCAGGATTTGGAAAAAAAACCAAACCTGGACATGTTAATTCTCAATCATGTTTAGATTCCAAGGAAAAAAGAAAAAGGAAAGAGGGGTTTTGTTGGTATTTTTTGTGGAAATCTTTTCATTTTTACTTTCCAGAAGCCTTTTTGTTTGTATCCATACTTAACTTTCGTTCTGTAACCTGTTTTTCGATTAATTGATGTAACTCTCTCTTTGTCTTCCCCAAGTTTTTTTTCTTCCAAGTAGTGTTCCAGGCTCTTTTCCTTCAGGCTGGACCCAGATTATTGTTGGCATTCTCCCCTCCTGTACCTGGGCGTCAAAGGTAGGAAGGATGCAAGAGAATGCCTCCACCTAATTTCACTTCAGTTTCTGGCTATGGCTGAAACTATAGGAAAAGTCTCTCTGAGCCCTGGACAGGGGCACAGCCAGGGCACATAATTCATATGCAAGCCTCTATTAAGACTGCACACATGGCAGCTAATCAAACCCTCACAACCTAGCCCCACGTAGACATGATTTTTTGTAACAGCACTGGGCAAGTCCCTGAGCAAGATGAAGTCTTGCTGTCAAATCTGAACACCTATAGTCTAGTGACACGAAAGGTGTCTCGGGGAACCGCACAGAGAAATTAGTGTTTTGTCTAGCCCCACTGTCAGAAACTGGTGGTATTTTTTCAAATAAATAGTGTATGTGTATCTACCTATAGATAGACAAATAAAACAAATGAAAAATCTTGGCCTAAAGCAGATGCACAGAAAGGGAAATTTTAGCCTAAATGAAAAAGATTGGCAAAGAGCAACTAAATCCTATGGCATGTTGGGCTGAACTGTACTTTATCTACACTGTGCTTCTGTTGCTTTTATTCAATTTTCTTCTAACCTTTTCTTCTGTACTGAACAACTGTCTTTAAAAGAATACTGAAGTCTTCTGGATGTGTAGTACAAAAATGGAACATTAAAGAAAAGGGCATTTTAAGGTGACTGTTTAAATAAGGTGTCTCTGGACTGTCCTGTTACCTCTATTGCTACTACATCTTTTCTCTGTTTAATCACTATGAAATAAATTGAAAGGAATCTTATGGGTCACATGACCCCAGCCCAATCAATTAGCAGCTTTTAAAGATGACTCATTATTTTGTCTGTAACATAAAACAAAATTACACAGTGAAAGGCCTAATACAGCCTTTTAAAAAAGCTCCAGAGATCCATTTTTCCATTTGTGGTTTTACTTTTTTATCTTTCTCCAAAGCCCAAAGCACAGATGTTGATGAGCTGATGAAGTATGTGCATGCAGCAGACTTTTCCTCACATTACTCCTCACTTCATCTGTAAGTACGATTTTAGGCCACACATCTGATTCCCATTCCTTGTCCTGAAACAGCTGGGTTGGTCAGCACACTTCAGCTTTTGAGTAGACAGTGAAAACAAATCTATGTCAGTGAGAGGACTTTTTTAAGCAGCCACCATCCTTTGCATGAATCTGCAGAATCCCAAATGTTTATTTTTGTTATGTATTTTGGGACGTATTAATTCATGTTAAATCTGTATCTGACTTATGCTTTCAGATGCAAAGAATCTACAGAAAAGCTGCAATGAAATAGGCTCTTCCCATTTCATGTTATGTTGATAACATCCCATTTTAATTCAGAAGACTTGAAAAGAGGCTTTCTTGGTTGTCACTTTTTATTAGTTTAACTTCTAGTCTTGTAACCTAGCCTACATATTTTCAGCCCTGGAACCATGGTACAAGTAATGTGAAAAAAAATCCTCCAAAATGCCACAAAACAAAACAAAACAAAACAAAACAAAACAAAACAAAACAACAAAAAACCAGAAATCTCCTCTCTCAATAAACAAAAGAATGGACTGGAATAAAAAAGAAGAAGTTGGCTCTTTCTAGCAGCACCAGCTGCTTTCTGATAACTAAACACAGGAAAAAATATTCCTTTCCCACACCTCCTCCCAGACTTCTATAATTCTAAGTCACTAGCTTCCATTTGTTTGTAGACACACAAAAATCCATTGAATAGAATGGGTGGAATAGAGAAAGCTTTGTAAATAATGGTAGGCGTCAGATATGTTTTCTGACATGAAGGGAAAAAGTAGCCCTTGAGAGCAGAAGAGCTTGTAGAGCTTTCTTGGTACAGAATAAAGGAGGTCTGCACGCTGAGCATTCTGCTTGCTGAAAGTGTCTGGCCTGAAATCCACTCAGAATCATAGAATTATAGAATGGCCTGGGTTAGAAAGGACCTTGAAGATCATCTTCTTTTCAACCCTCCTGCCACAGACGGGGAACATCTCCCACTAGACCAGGTTGCTCAGAGCTCTGTACAACCTGGCCTTGAACCTTGCCAGGAATGGGGCATCCACTTCTCTGGGAAACCTGAATGAAAGAAAATACTGCCTGAGCCTTCCCTCATCCTTTCTCTCTCCACATACTTTTTCTGGAGACTGCAATGTGTTGCCCTGCCCAAGTGGCCCATCGTGGTCCCACATGCTTTGAGTGTCTGCTTCAATCTGAGAAAGAAAATTTCTCACTGAGCTGCACCACCAATCACCTCCTCCTGGAAATTATATATAGGTTATATTCTGCATGAGAAGCAGAGAATTAATAATACTTTTGTTTGTTTATTAAAATATTTATTCTCAAATTCTTTCTACCATCTATTTTTCTTAGATATAACAATGAGTGATGAAAATATCTGTCCTGCACTGAGGATTTTTGCAAATGATACAGAAGTCTATATTCTAATAAAATACTCTTTTCTGTGGTGAAGGCTCCTGAAACTCAAAAGAGAATACACCTTTTCAGCTGCTGTTAGTGTGCATAAAGACCAATCACACACTAACAAGAATATTTTGCCTGAATCTATAAGCACACAGTCTGAACCTGAGTCTTTCTGCTATCAGTCTTGGTGCTGCTTTCCCTCATCTGGAGTGTGAGCTGCTGATTACAGGAACATAGGTCTGAAATAATAGAACATCTTTTCACTCAAAGGCTGATCTTGCTGATCACCTTCCTTTGTTTCATAGATGAACAAAGTGTTCTATTCAATATGGGATACTTTACACAGGGGAAGCAAAACTGCTGTGCTCTCAAGGTGATTTGTGTTGCGAAACATGCAAGTGGTGAGCTTAGAGGGAAATAGGTATCAAAGAAAAAAGGTAGTGATTCAGGCTGAGATGGGGTTGTTGGATGGCAGGTATCTTCTGTGCTGTTTGGAATGAAAATGCAAAGTATTTTCTTCCTGTAAAAGCCTCAGGCTCATTAAGCTGCTCAGGAGAGATCAAAAAGCTGCTTTTGTTCACAGCAAGACCCTTGCAGCTTTACAAAAGGGTGGTGTCTTTACAGTTTGGTGTCTTTCTAGGCACGGATTTGTAAGGACAAAGTATTTGACTCCTGCTTCATGTCAAAGGTTTGTGCCTTGCTCGTGATACTCAGGGCTCAGCTGTTTTCATGACTTCTCCACAGTCTATCCACTAGGCTGAAATGCCCTTTGCCCAGCATTTCAGTGTCTCAGCTGGAGCAGGATGATTGATTAACCTCCACAACTCTCTTCCCGTTGGTCTGAGAGGTGGATTTTCATATTATCCAATCACCCAAGGGGGTGAAAGAGGCTGTCTTTTTCCTCAGAGTGTCTGACATTGTTTCTTTATCATTAGCCTTAGCTCAGTAGGATTACTTGATAATGTCTGATTGAATGGACACTTTAAACAGGAATGCTTGGAAAATATCTTGTGGGCAGTATTTGTGCCAGTAAATTGTTTCCATTTTGAACATAAGCTCTTAAGAACACAGATGATGATGTTGTTTTCCTACGCACAGGTGTCTGTTGAGATGTAAGCTGTCTGCCCTCTACTCTCTTTGTAGCCTTTGCAGCAAAAAGTGAATTTCTGGGTGTGATTCACTTTACCCTAGCATAGCTGTCTGTGGTTAGAGAAATTGCTCCCTAAACATGCTGATTGTTCTCCAGAGTTTAGGGAAGGAGAGTAGGATGAGTCTCTCTAGACGACTACACAGGCAGATATCTATGGTTAAGTGAAACCCACACAGGTTGTCCTTTTGTTTGCACTGAATTTGGCACATCGGAACTGTGTTTTGCCAGCTGGACTCCAAGACATTGCCAACTTGGAGCTCATCAACTCTGACAATGATGCTGGGAGAAGCAGACATGGGGAAAAGGAGCTCTTCTACAACTCTGAATTTGTGAGATATGCTTTTGACTGAGTGATTGATCTCTCACTTGTAATAATTCCCAGTGTTGCCAACATTGCAGATACTGTTAAAGCAGGCTCAGCTACCGAGATGCTGGGGAGATCAATCTCTTATGCCCACTGCTGTCAGTCACCTGCATGGACTGGCACTCACTGTGACCATAGATGGTTCTTATCGGCAGGTGAAGTTGGGCTTGATCTCGGGACACTAAGGCTTCCAGCATGGTTAGTAAAGCTGATTAGAAAAGAAGCTTTAGCAAGAATGGGAGATGTTTCTGTGATAATTTAATGTACCAGTGCCCTAGAGAGGTGGCTCAGAAGAGACCCATCCTTCTCACCCTTTTACCCTAGGGCAGTTCATCTGCTTCCTTGCTGTAAAAGAAAAGAGATGTGAGGTCCTGATGGTTCAGTTCCCAGGTGCATGAGGTCAGGCCTCTTTTGTGTGCAGCTACCAGTGGTTATTGTTCCTCCTTTCACTGTCTGCTTTTCCACTGGGCCATCTTTGAAGAGACATCTCTCTGTGATAACACAGACCCTTTCCAGAGAAAATGAGCACCATCTTTCAGTAAGTATTTTATTTCTGGGATTTTAAACGTCTATTGAAATTGTCTAATGGTGTTTCCTTTTAGTTTTTAAATTTTTTTAATAAGGTGTCCCTTCATAATCAGACCATAGCATTTCAGAAAGAGAAGGGCTGTTCCCCAGGAAGAGCTGCTGGGAGGGCTTTCAACACCTTCAAGAAATAATGAACTCAATCCAATATGTGTTCATGGCATAGGGTGTTTTATTACCCCTTTGTGGATTTGGAGCCTGCGTATTAATCATCACCTAGAAGCAAGAAGAAAATTGTTAGACTCTCTTGAGGTGAAGGCTGTGTGTAAAGTAGTTGAGGGCTTTGTGGTATATTGTAGTGGTTTGGAAGCTGAATTAACCTGCATTCTTTTTTTCTTCCCCCTTTTTTTTTTTTNTTTTTTTTTTTTTTTTTTTTCCCTGCAGCACAGCCAGCTCTGGCTACAGAAACAGATTTCTTGCTGTAGAAAAAGAATTTATATATTTCCTACCAGATCAAAGTGAAGAGAGCTGTAATTTTTCATCCTTTTGGCATGGTGATATAGGATTAAGTGCATTTCATCTGTGTAGTTTGTGGATTCTGGTGGGCTTTTTATTTAAATTCTAAGGCATTTATCTTAACACTGATATGCATGTTAAATAGTGGAAGGTACAGTTCTGAGCTGGCAAAATTTAATTTTTTTGCTGTGGTCCAAGGATGATCTTTATTCTCATCCATGTACCTGCAAGAAGACATCTAGCCTGCGTGTGAGACAGTGTGGAAATTCTGACATCCACATACTCACATGAAGGGCTATGCTTTTGCCTCCTGAATTGTCAGTGGGGGAAGAAAAAAAGCAAAAAAAAAAATACTGCAGAAGAAAAAAACCAAATAAACTTGGCATGTCATTTCAGTACATGAAATGTAATACAAAAGTAGCAGGTCAAATAAAATGTTCTTCTAGCCCTGCATACTGATTAGAACTGGAGATTTAGAGAGGACTGTCAGAGAAGAAGAGCAATAATGGTATTTTCCTCTATTTCTTTCTCATTTTTTAAGTTTTCTGGGCTGGACCAAGGTTTATTAACCTTCAGTGGATTTCTCCAATCTCTTCACTCTTCCTTGGAACCTGTATACACTTTCTCTGTCTACAACATCCTTTGTCAAGGAATTCTGCTTGTGATGAATTACTTTCTTTTATTTATTTAGAATTTTGTTCCTGTTATTTGATGCTTCCTGGTTCTTCTATTAAATTTTGGCATAAGTGTGAAGTTACAGGCCCAGCATGGTCAGTTTTGTCTGAAAGGATGATTCAGGATGCCAATCCAGGGGCATTTTCACCAATCAAATTCCAGGAGCACTTGCAATTTTCTTTTATTTCCAAAGTATGTTTTGGTGTGCTGTTCTAGCCCATCCCATCACAGAGCAAACCCAATGCCTAATTACTTGCATTTACCCCCTTTGCTTGCATGTTGTGGTAGCCCCTTACACAAATCAGGCTTAAACTCTTGTTTTCTTAGCTCAGAAAGCTGTGCTAACATGACATCAATCTAATGTCCTTGACTGCCTGAGGGAAAAGAACCCACAAGTTCAGCCAAACATGCTGGTTGATTGACTGATGGCAATAAAACCCTCGCATGGGGCTACCACAAAGTTCAGATGGTTTGGCGAGGCCCTCTCAGCTGTATTGTCT
The DNA here is from genome assembly GCA_008694505.1 of Cyanoderma ruficeps. Taxonomy (NCBI): domain Eukaryota; kingdom Metazoa; phylum Chordata; class Aves; order Passeriformes; family Timaliidae; genus Cyanoderma; species Cyanoderma ruficeps. The sequence goes on along the minus strand of VZDJ01006585.1, from coordinate 5,040,502 downwards.
CACATTTCTCTCCAGTTGTCTGAGAGCAGACAATTTAATGAACACCCAGTCAAATGTGCCTTCTGCAGAAAGTGGCACTTCCCTCCCCATGCTTCCACGTTGGATTTTGCCACACCAGAACAGCCCAGGCATTTCCTAAAGGGGTTATCATCGTGGCAAGAGAGTGTGGGAAACCAGCAAATTGCGTCACAACTTTCTTTTTCATCAGCCCTAATGCTCTTTTTCATAACTTATAAACTAGAAGAGAAAGAAAAATGTATCCTGGCAGCCTGGATAGCACCTAGAATAATGAAGCCTTCTTCCTTCTTATGGCCTATAGACATCACCATAATTTAAATTATTGGTAAAATTATTCTAGTTTGTGGTCACATCATACAGACAGATTCATTCATGCAAGTTAGGAATGCAGTAATTCATTTTTTAAAAGGAGTTAACAATCAGTTAACCTAAACATGTAAAGCTCAGGGAAGATATTTGATTTATTGTCTGAAAGCAGAATGCTTTTGTCATTAAAAGGACGTGATAAAGACATCAAATAGAGTCTTTGTGGCTGCCCGTGGGTCACATTTCCAAAAGTGCTTGGATGGTTAAAGATGCTGGCAAGAAAAATTCCACCTGAAGGCTTTTCCTTTGTCTTTTGACACTCAGAGGTACTGTACAATTGGTGTTGTCGTGCTCTGGAAGGAGGCAGCCTGGCTGAAAGGCTGCAGGGCTGGACGCTGAGCTGTGGTTTCTCTTTCCAGCCACTGATACTGTCCTGTGGTGTTAAAATAAGGCCTAAGCTAATCACACCCCCTCCTGCACCTCATTGATGCCCATTTGTAAACAAGGTGCAGTTTCGTGCACTTGCAGAAAGACCTTTAGGATCAGGGAATGACAAAAAGTAACTATTTTCATCCTGGGGCAAGACTCAGGTTCATTGCCCAAGTCTTGCTATTCCTGCTGACCTTCCCCAAGATATGCTAAATTGTGAGTTACTGCTCACTGTGATAAGGCTTCTCTGGTGTGAACAAATATTCATTAGGGGCTTAACTGAAGCAATCGCTTCAGTAATAATAGCTCAACAGTGATCCACTGAATGCAGATTAGGCTACAGATCCTGTAGTATGGTTCATATTGATACTAAAGATATGCACATTATGAACCCCCCCACCCAGTCTGTTAATTCTTCTCCCCTTCCTGTAGAAAGTCTTTTTATTTTGAAAAATAACAATTATAGCACCTGGGTTTTCTTAGGTGTGCACTCCTCAGGATCAGTTAGGAGATCTTGCAAAGAAATTCCTTCTGTTGCAGAAAACTTGTGTTGCAGTTATGCCAACTGAAAGTGCATATATGGCGTGGTATTTAGAGTTTGCCATCGTGGAGATGTTTAGATGGTTGACAGATCAAGGAAGGTTTGAACTTCTACCTTTACTAAATCCATTCCTTACAGACAGCCTTTGTGCTCCCAGCTAATTGCCACCAACCATTTCAACATCATCACTGTGTTTAGCAGCCACATTGTAAGCCAGCTGTGGGTTCTCAGTGCTACAGGGGTCGCTGCCTCACAGTTGGCACTGACCGTTTTGGTCTTCAGTAGTCCTTATTTTCCAAGGTTTGGTGATCAGGCTTGAAATCTCATTTATGAGAGAAGCTAGAACTGGGCTTGTCATCTTCCTTTTCTCTATTTATGTTTTTATTTCCTTCTGCCTGATGGTTTTATGCTGTTTCCTGCTTTCAATAAGGAAAACCCCACCTTCTCCCAGTTTCACTTACTGTGCTTTTTGCTTTGCCAGTCATCCTTCTCATGTAGTATGCAGGTTGTCCAGGCTATTTGGAGTCCCATGTGCTTACCTACTCTCTCTCTGGCAATTTTTGTTAGCTCAGTGCCACATACTTGCAACTTCACCCACCTTTGGTAGTCATGTTGCTCACATAGTTATGCAAAATACTTATAGATGGCATCTTGCTGTGCCTTGAGCATTGCAAAATATTTATATTCTGTTGTTAGTTACACCATCTTTGTACATATTTACAATGAAGGCAGGCATATTAATTATATTCTGACTAATACAACTATAATTTCTAGGTGTTGCAGACCTCTGTTTTGCTACACCTGCATATTTGCAATGACATTCACCTTTCTGAACTGTCTTTCTGTGGCACAGCATGGTTGTAGCTTTTACTCTCTTACTGTAGGCAGCTGGTAGCCATGCTGTGCTGTGACTTTGTAAGCAGACAGATATTTGTTGGCCTCTCCATGGCTATTTCTGCAGATATTGAATCTTCAATAGCCTGCTGGGGAAGAAAAGAAACTATATTCAATTACTAATAAGGCTCTTCATAACTCTACCTCAAGGATACAGAATGCTTTTTTCTCTCCTGAGAAAGCAATTCTGCCAAAAATAAGGTCAGGGAGTGGGCCTCATCTCTGTCAGTATGATATAGTATCATTTGTATAAATAATGCTTGGATTAACTGGTAAGTTTGCTGATTTGCCTTTGAACTCATCCTGTCACTTTGATTTGGGAAGCTTGGTGGATAGTAAGAATGAGAATGAAATTTTCCTCAGCTTGTCCCCAGCTCTGCCACCATCTTCCCTTGTGACCCTGAACAAACCCCTGTGGACATTATTAAAATACTGGAATAACAGCCCGACAGGAAAAAAATGCTTTGTAGAATTTTATCTTATGGTTAGTGGTCCTTGAGATAATTTCAGGGAAAGTGATTGATCCTGAGTGAACACAGCTATGCCAGTGTTCAGGACAATGAGTCTCTGGAGTAGCCTTTTGTCTGGTACCCTCTGCTCCTTGGGCAGGACCACACCTCAGGGGAGCTGGGGATGTGAAAAGGTGTGCTGCCCATGCTAGATGTTTGTTCTGCTAACAGCAGGTGAGCCTGATCCTCGTGCAGCCCTTGAACTACTCTTACTTTTGGTTTGCTCCTACCCTCATGAAAGGGGGAATGTGACATCTGCCTCACAGAAAATGCTTAGGTAAAAAAGGCAGCTCCTTTGGATATTGGTATAATCATTCTCTGAGGTCATGCTGGATGATTGGATGGCTGAAATGCTAACTAATTTGTTTGCTAGTGTCCTCACCCCTCCTAACTGATGAGGTGTTTTGTCATCATCTAGAGGAGTCAAGCAAGCATTCCTCACCCAAGATTTTGCATTTATATTCTTGGATAGTGAGGGAAAGTACCTTGGAATAGGAGCAGGCAAGTAACTGATGGAATGAAAAACAATAGGGATACTTCGGCCTGGGGAATGCAAAGTGAAAATGTTACCTCATGGGTCCTATGGAAAACTTGAACAAACCTAATGCGGAAGCAAGTACATTTTTTCAATTTAACCAAGTGTCATCTCATGCAATTCACCAAGTGGTGCACTGCATGCTGAGCCCATGAAATGCTCATGACTTCTCCCTGTGATTTGAGCCTCATCTTATTACTCTACTGCAGTTTAGTGAACTAGCCATTTAACTACATAAATATTAAAAATATTCAATTAACTTTGCTTGGATCTGTCTGGCACTAAGAAAGGAAAAATTGTAGGGTTTGAAATATATGACTTAGCGTGATTATGTGGAGAAATGAATAATGTTTTAATGAGTGATTTGTAATTATTTAATAATTAAATAGCTCTTATGAATATTCTTGAACACCCTGAGGAAAAACTAAATTGTATGCTGATTTCATCAAGCATTCAAATCTAATCAGAATTTATTTTTATAGCATCATAGTCTACAAGAGCATTGCCACAATAATGCAGATGGAACAGGAAAGTGTCATACTGTAACTGCTCTGCTTTTTTTAATATAAACTCCTGATTTTTCCATGGAAAGAATTTTTCTGCACTAATGAATTGCAGATGGACTGTATTCCAAGACCTGCAGCAGCCAGTCAGGTTTCATCAGTGATTCAGTGACAGGTTGAGGGGTGCATCAGTTTTGGTTTGTACGCACAGAAGGATGCACTCCTTGCTGCAGGAGAGATTGGTCCCATTCACCCCTGCCTGGAAACAAAGACAAAGAGAGACCGAAAAGGAAAACAAAAAGATGCAAAAAAGGGAACTCTTTCACTCTTGACATGAAATCATTCAGTCTCAGCTTAGTCTCTGGAAATCCAATTTCCTTTAATTTCTCTTCCCATCATATGTATATTGCGGCTTTGGGCAACATTTTAATAAGATGATGTTTTCTCTGTCTAATCCTGGAAATACTTTCCCCACAGGTATAGTAGAGGTTCAGGAGCAAGGTAAATTATGTGAACCATAAATCATCCCAGCTTTTCTTAACTTGAATATAAAGGGTCAGGAAAATTTTTATGCAAAACAGTTTTATGTTAACTAGTCCTCCAACAGATCTGAAAAGGAATAACAGAGGCCTCTGGATGAAGATTGTCAGAGATTCATCAATCCATTTTTAAAGCTGACCCCTACAGGCCGATAAATCAATCCAGAATCTTACACCGAAACCACAATTGGCTATTAATTTCTGAAAGCAGTTTGGTACACTCATATTTGATGGAATGGAAAAAGGACCAGATGGGGGCCCTCTTCCACATGGATGTCAATACAGTTATTACTTGTGAGGATATAATTGTCCTGTAGCGTTGCATGAATAATTCATTTTTAATTCCATATTAGATTAATTTCATCTCATCCTCTCTTTGTGAATTGTCCTCCAATAAGTTGTAATTTTCCTGAATATATTTATTATTCAGAATAGACTATAGGACTCATGAGTCATTCATTTCAGGTAGGTGACATTCAGAATTTGAGATTTTCAGGAGATCATAGAGTTAATTTTTGTGCCCTGTTACAGAGGTGAAAGATACAGAACCAAGTTTCTACTTCCAACATATATTTACAAATCTGGAATTCACTTGCTTTTACTATTCTGCAGTGCTAATTCTAAATTCACCATCTCAGCAATATCTCCAGCAGATTCATTGGCTGGAATATTTGAAAGTAGGAAAAGTCCTGAAAAAAATTCATTAAAAAGAATCTCGAAGAAAATATTCATACAGCTTTTTATAACACTAAGTGACCTGACATTCTGCCAGAGATGAAATAGAGAACTTATTACCCACAATTCAGCTTCACCTTTAAATTTTTTTCCTCAACTTTCTTTATATAAATCAAATGTTGTTGATCAGAGTTTAGCACTTCAGCTTTTTTCCCCCTAAAGCTCCTGTCTTCCCCCATATTGAACACACAAAACCACAGAAAGGTTAAAACCCACAATTTTTTGATCACTCCTTAATTTTGCTGAGACTGAAAAGAATTTCCATGTTTACAGAGGGAAACCATTCACTCAAAAACAAAAGCTGTTTTTATACTAGAATTTTTTTATCAGTTGAATCATAGAGCTGATTCAGCCGATGTCTGCATTTCTGGTCATGAAAGCACTTGCCTTTCAGAAAGTTCCCCCCATCCAGAACTGAGTTTCCTTCTGTTGCTCAGATAAAAGGGCAAAATCCTGAACAATGTGATCCTAGCAGCTATTCTGGGACTGTAAATTGGGCCTGTAGTAATTACATGGGTTTTCTGCACAGCCCATAGAGAATGGGAGGTATATCCAGCATGTCATGTACCCAGTGGAATAAAGGCATTGAGGGAACTTAGGAAGAAGCTGCTGTCACTTGAGGACCCTACTCAACAGCACAGTCTAGGTCTCATCACCTTGTTGGCAGGTAAATATGGGGAAAATGAAGGTTACAGTGAAAAGAAATACAAGAAGACAGGTGAGCAGAAATGGAGAAATCAGAACTTGTCTGGAAAGGATATACTTACAATGCTTCTTCCTTTCATCCCCATGTAGTTTGGGAATGACATAGAGAGAGACAGTTCTCCCCTCTGATTCTCTCCAAACAGTCCTCAAGAGTCTTTTTTTGCATTTGGTGGGGAAGGATACACTTTCATCTATACCTTGAAGCAAGAGCGTGCATCATATTGATGTTTAGGCTCAGAGGAGAACTCTTCACCATCCTGAGGGATTTAAATGTCATACCATATTGTAGACATGGCTCAAGAGAGTTGTGGCACCTCTAGGCAAGTATTTATGGAAGCATTTGTGTTTGACTTCTGAAAGATAGAGCAAGTAGTTTTGGTAAAGGGCTTCAAGTTACAGGGCTCATCTGATACCATATGGGCAGAGAGCAAGGTGGAGTCAAAATGTCTTTAGCAATTGTGTCCTGTGAGGATGAAAAAGGGCTCACTGTTCACAAGGGGATTGATAAAACACAGAGAAAGGCTGTAGGTAGGTAGCTGGTAGGCATCATGCTGTGTGTCATGTGGGAAGCAAAGGGAGAAACCCCTCAACTATAACCCATTGTTTTCATGTCCCATTACAGTAAAGCATCCCCAGGAACCTCCTTGACTTCTCTTCACTGATACATTATATCAGTGCTCAATTTTACTGCACAAGAAAGTCAGACCCCATGCTCAAAACCCTTGACATAATGAGGCTGACAGGATGATATGAAAAAGGAATAGAAGTTCCAGAAGTTTGAAGTTCCAGGCAGGAGTTTGTTCATTAGTACCTGAGTGTGTTCTGCGGCTGCGCAGAGTGCGACTAACCACACCAGCAGCATTGAGCTAAGTATCAAAATTTTTGGTCAACACTGATACACAAAAAGAGAAGCAGAAAAGAAGGGAAAAAAGAGAGAGGTACAAGAAAAACAACTGTGTGAAGTAGAGAATAAATGATGAAAAATTTTTTTGAAGTTTTGAAGAAGCTTGTGCTTCAGCCTGTGTTCATGTTATTATTCTCTTTTGAGTAAGCAGCAGTGACCTTTGTAACTAATCCAGTCTTTCTGACACATATTTTGTCATTCTGTTTTGTGAAAAAATCCTGATGAGTTCGATTAGAAATTACAGCATGTGCAGGATTAAGTCTGCCAAACATTAAGAACCAAGCATTGCAAGTTTTGACAGTAGAGTTCTCAACACCAGAAAAAAAATGTAGAATAAACACAAAAACAAAATCTCACTCATCTTACTAGAAAATAGAGTATTGTTTCCCTATTTTCTCTTATGATTAAAGTGAGTTGAGCATTTCACAGGGATATACAGTAAAGTAAAAGTACAAAATGAAGGGCAAATGCTAGTAGATATTCAGGATCTCTCTTCCCCCCCCCATCTTATAGAAAAAAGTTAAATTGTGCAAAACATCAGCATATGAAGAGGACTCATTTAAGAGGCAGATGCCATTTAGGGTATAAGTAGAATTAGTTCGCTGCTGTCATTACAGGCTCCAGTGGGTGCAGTTTTGCTTCAGCAATCCATCTCAATGTGTGGTGCAATGCATCACAAATGGTGATTCTGCTTTGGATCTGCCTTCTGGAGAGACACTGGCAGTTTTGGCAGACCAGCCCTGAAAGGTTTGCAGTCCTTTGTGCATTCCCAAGACTTGGTGTCAAGTGGTTTGTCAGGCCTGGAGCGTAGTGCATTAGTCTGTCTCTGCTGTGAAAGGCTTGTCTCTGAACTAGTATTGGGGATTTTGGGCTGGTGCACACTGTTGCTTTAGGGAAGGGGAACAAAACTGTTCTGTCAGACCTGAATTAAGACGGATTTTTGCTGAAAGTTCTTGGAATTGATTTCTTTCCAGTTTCCTTATTGGTAAGAGACATCACAGTTGGGTTCGACTTACAAGATATCATTGATTTCTCTCCCCAAACCACAGATGATTCAGCTTGTAATTTCCTCTACAATTATAGAGCAGGTCTCCTTAGAAACTGCCTGTACCCGCTCAAAGTTTTGTCTTGTGGAAACCACATTTCCCCTCTCTTTGGCCAGATGTGCTTGACATGAGACCAGAAAAAAAAAAAAAAAAGGTGGAGGAAAGTACAATAAACATTTTCCTGCTCCCATTCCCTCATTTCTGCTTCCTAAAAGGAGATTCACAATATTGCAACTTCGTTTGTCTCTAAGTGCCTTGGGATCCCAGGCCGTCCCAAGTGGTGGGGTTGGCTATGGGTGGACTCACTTGTGGCTCTGCCAGTGTGTTGGAGAGCCTTTCTTCTCTAGGAGAGGCCAGGGTGCAACACAGAGGTCATGGTTTCTCCACCCTGACACAGCATCGTCCCACCAAATGCTAGTCCAACAAAGCTGATTTCCCAACTGGCTCTGCCTTGATTGGCTGTCCTGTGTTTCTCCTCACACACAACTTCAACAGTACACAGAAGTCTCCACCTTCTCTTTGCATCCCCTGCGAGCCCCAAGGGAATGTGTATTCATGCAGGGAGTCCCTGCCATGGAAATTGCTTGGCTTCTGGGTTTGAGAGGGAGTCTCAGATAAACCACAGGGTCTCGTTTAGACAGATAAATCATAGGACCTGATGACAGTTTGAAGAGCTTTGCAAGAGAGAATCTTGTACTGGGACAAGGTCACCCACAGAGTGTCTCTCAAGTCTGCTCTACCCTCAGTACTTTTCTGAAAAGGTCAAGATAACATTAAATTGCTTTTACATTTGGAAATAACTCCTCAGGCCTTCTGCCTTGGTAACTGAAAAATGGGTTTGTGCTGGCAATGGAGACAAAAACAGACTCAGTTTGCCCATATCTGCTCCTCACTGTGCCATGAGAAACCCACAGACTGATCTGAATTCAACCATTATGGTGGCTGTAGATTGACACTTCAGTAAAAGATATTGAAATCATGTCTGTAATGTGGAAAATTTTAATTCATACCAGTGAAGACATAGAGAAAGTGTAAGGAAGAGACACAAATAAAAATAAGACACAAAATTGCAGCAATATATACATGTGTTCTTGCATATACATTTATGGATGTGTATGTATATATGCATACACATGTATATATGCACATATATGCACTCACATACATGTGTGGGTAACAGCTATGTGGAGGTATTAAAAATAGGCAAAACATATTAAAACCCACTGTCTTACTAATAAACTGAGAGGGATCTAAGAAGGGATATGATAAAAAGGAGATAGATGCCAGATTTGTGGAGGTGTGCTCTTCTTCCCTTTAATTACTTCATACTTTTTTGTGTAGGGAGAAAAATCTTGGTTCTCGAAGTGTTTATATTATGCCAGCATTTACCAACCTGGTTCTTTTTCTCTGAGAATAAACTCATTTCCAATATTATACTTGAAATCTGTTGTTGTACAAAGATTTTTCGTCAAACGGGTGGGATTTGGTCTTCCCAACACCGTTTTTTACATTGCTTCAAGTGCCTTTGTGTATCAGGCCCTTAAACGGAACAATTCATTGTGAAATCATAGGGATCTGGAGGTCAAATGCCTGTCTCAGAAGGGGAGGCAGCGTGGGACACAGCCCAGTATTTCAGTCAGCACTGTAAAGCCTTTTTTGTGCAGCTAAGGCAAATGTGCGCATGGGGATTTAATTTCTGTAATTTTGTGTGTGTGCTGTGGTGTGGAGAGGTGCCTGCTTATCACTGTGTCAGCTGGAGGGCAACACCTAACAAAGATTTTGCATGAACTGTCCCTTTGGGAGAGGATTTTCACATAATGCCCATATTGAGGTCTGCTGGTAAAACAACGTTGTGGGACAGAGCTGAGAAGCTTTTCAAGCTCTATTAAATTTACATAGGCTCTACCCATATTTAATCCTGTTCAAACATCCTTGTGTACAGCAAATAACTTCCACGATCCCTTAAAAAAGCACTCATGTACAATGCACATTTGCACTGATCTACTTATTTAAAATCCAAATATTTAGTAAAGGGGCTGAAATTGCCTCCATCCTTCCTCTATACAAATACAGACTACAAATACACCAGTAGGCCCAGAGAAATCTTTTCCTTAAAATTACTCTCGACTCCTAATTGTAGATGGGATTTGTTTTGGTGACGGTAACAGACACCACAGACAGGAATCCAGATCTTCCCTAAGTGCAGTGTGGGTGATTTTCAAGAGCTTGCTCAGCAATCATCAAGATCTAAATGTCCAGCAGTTTTGAGGGCGGTCCATTCTGGGGCATGTCCACAAGCATGGTAGACACCTCTTACAAAGAGCACAGGAGATGAGATCTAAAATCACACCAGTAAACTCCTAGATAAGCTACCTAATTTACTGTCTGCAAAACTACACTTGGCTTCAAAAAAGTTGCTTTGTTTTTCAAGTTATACAGTGCAAAATGTGTTCTGTCTTTTGCGATGAACATCCGTGGATGAAGATTATTGTGCTAATTCTGGATAACAAGGGAAAATAAGTGACCAGTGTTTTCTACCTACTCTTCAGTCTCACCACGAAATTTTTGTAAAAGATGTCATTTCTGAGTGCTTATTTGTTTGCTAAACAGCAGCTTCCCCACTGCAGCTACAGTGCTGATACGTTTCATAACCTCTTTTAGCTTTATTTTCCCAGAATAATTATGAATTGTGATCATCCCAAATGCATCCAATACCTCGTACTACTCACTGTACACTTCTGACAAGTAATCTTTGGCTTGTGGGTTCTTTGTGAACATCCATATTCTAAATATTCATGGAGGTGCATAAGCCATGCTACATGTGTCTTTCTCCTGATCCAGTGCAATTAATTTCCAGCAGCAGAGTTTCGGATTAGGAATTAAAATTTGGGTTTTATTATTATTTTACAGTACTTAATGAAAAGTTACAGTTTCACTCTCTAACTTGGTATTATGTTTGTGCTAAAGTGGTACAGAGAGTTGCAGAGGTTCAGAGATCCCACTGAAAAATAGGATATTTAGATTTTCAAGATTTTCAACTGACTTCACAACCCACAACCCCCTGATGAAAGTCAGCGGGACAGTGTAATTCCATTTCATTAGGACTTAAATTAAATGTTCCACCTCTGCCTTATTAGCACGGTTGAAACTGGCTTGTTTGAATCACAAAACAACTTCAGAGGATTTTCCTGGATCTGTTATTTCTGCCTAAATGAAGACAACTGTTTGCTCTCTGGTTTGCATAGCATGGGCATGTTCTCTGCCTGATGTTAGGATGCATGATGCTACTCATGTGCACTCCAGCTCTCAGCATCCCTACGCATCCATGTAGAGATGGACTTTGAAGGCTGGGCAGGGGTTTTGTAGGGAGAATCAGAGCAGACAGATGCATTGCAAAACAGCAAAGGTGTGGTCATGTGAAAGAAACAGCAGTGCCATGGCTGAGCCTGTGCAAAACACTTAGATCAGTTTCCAGAACTCTCTGTCACACTTCCTGTCTCCTTTTCCTCTAGCCCTGTGTTGCTGAGATATTTGTCAACAGAATGGAAATCATACTGTTCCCAAGGAGAAATTGAATTTAATATTAATGCTATCTCCTGTGTAAAAACGAGAGTGAGTCAGAGCTGAGTAGAGTTTTTTTATATGTGAAGTCTTTCATTCTGGAGAGCAACTCAGAGCACAGAGCTGTGAATTTAATGCTACCAGCTCAGGAAGCTGGTAGGCAAACACAGCAGGCTTTGTGCATTAAGCAGCAACGTGAATTGCTGTAGTCATTAGAAACAGTTTCACTAACAAAGAAATAGGGGTAAAATGCTCATCAAAGTCTTTCTCAGTGGGCAGTATTTGATAAGTTCCACAAGAAGCTTTGAATACACATTGGTCTGAAAATGTTTAGTATCACCTTTAAATGGACTCTGCTTTGTCTCTGTGTTTCCAGCCTTCTTTATATTTTACATTTTANTTTATATTTATTATTTATTATTTTATATTTTATCTTCCTCCTCAAAATGGAACTCTCATCAGCAGTTACTCCTGTGTTTATGCTGCTCTTATTTTCAAACAAAGTAATATAGCACAATTTAAAATGCAAGGATTCAGTAATATAAAGTTCAAAAAGAGCAGCTTTGTATGTTTTTAAAGTAAACTCCACCTTTAGTTTTGAGTACCTTTTCTGTTATGTCTCGTCGGATGTGTCCTGTGTCCTGTCATGTCCTGATAACATGCCTTAGTAGATGTTGTTGTAAGTAGCTGCTGCTTCCCTACACTTTAATTTCCTGTGGGAAAGGAGATTAGCTGCTGAAGGAGCCCTGCACAGCTCTGACACTGCTGTATGGATGTCCTGGCAAATGGAAGGCCGTGGTTACTTCTGTTCTGCTCTGAGATGCTGTAGTCCCTGTTTGTGGCCAGACATGGAAGGCATAAGAGGAAGGAGGAGAGAAAGAGCTGGAGAAAAATATGGTGCTTTGTTGATGCTTGCAGGATCCAAGGCAGATGGTCAGTCACAGATGGATGCCTTGGGCTGGCAGGTCAGCCACAACAGCTATTGCTCTGGTTGCTGGCTCTCTTCCCCAGTTAACTGTGTGGCCTGGTCAGCTCTCTCTCTCTCTCTCTCTCCGTTTTACAAATTTTTCCCAGTCTGGACAGCTAGCTGGGACGGCTCCTGAAATCTCAGCCTTTTGGCTGCAGCACAGTCAGTCTCAAGATGGCTGAAAAGCTGAGTGCAAGATGGAGAGAAAAGGCAAACAATGAAAGAGGAGCTTTGAAGGAAGGGGACCCAGAAGGATTGATTTCTGGGTCCTTACCCCATGCAATGGATGTGATTGGGAAGGGTGCCAGTGGGGATCTCATGGAGCCATTGTGATTCCTATGTCCAATGAGGCTGTGTTACTGCAGCACAGTAGATGCAGGTTGGCCTGTGCCCTTTTTCCCTTTCTCGAACCCCTTCTTTCCTCCCTCATCAACTCATCTTTTTCTTTCTTTCTTTTTAAGGACGCAAAAATGGACACAGGATCATCCTTTCATTATCTTATCTCATTACTCCTGATGAAACTTTTTATAAACTCATTTCTGACTCCAAGAAATCTCTACACATTCTTTGGGCTTTTCCAGCTCAAGGATTTTATTGGTGTAGTTCAGTATCCTTCTCTTCCTTTTTACATCTTTGCCATTTATGCTGTGTTCGAGACTAGCAGAATATTTCTAAATCTGGCATGCACTTCCCAAACTTCTATTCCCGACTAGTGTAAGGCAACAAAGACTCAGTCATTACTGTGCTTGCCCATGGGGACTGAAGAACTGAATTTAAGGAATACTCAGCTTTACTAACTATAAACTACTTACTAATTAGAAAAATTGGCAAAAATACTTTACTGCTTTCTTTCTTCCCCATCTTTGGACTCTTAGACCCCAGAAAGTGAAGAGCTGCACTGGCACGTCACAACATGTTGAGTCTTTGAGCTGCTGTTTTTCGGGCTGTTGCCATCTGCCATTCAAAAGCACCAACAGTTTTGGAGGTAACAAAGGGGGGTCTTGAAAAAGGGTTGCATCATAAAAGCGTGTTCTTAGTGATCTTAAATGGTTGAAACATTCCAATATATCTCTCAGTCTATGGTTTTCTTCCTTACTTTTAATCCATAATTCATTTAATAAAATCTCCTGCAAGGGAACAGAGGAAGAAAAAGAAAAAAAAAGAACAAACCCTTTCAAAGGCATGTGAAATTACTTCTGAATTGGATGCAAATTCAGTTCTATTGTTCACAAATTGCAGCCTTTCTGTGACAGGTCCTAAGGCAAGGGCAGAAGTGCTATCTCCACAGCACCATGAAGCTTTATGACAGCAAACCTGTGAGGGAAACAGTGCCACCGATCCAAGCTCAGCTTCCAGTGGCAGAGCTCACTGAGGAAGTGCCTGCTGGCAACAATATGAGAGCCAGTAACCTAAAGGAATCGAAGCCTGGGGGATAAAGCTGTGCTTGGAGCGGGTGGTGAGGGGAGGCTTATGGGCCGTGCAGTCACCACACATACAGACCCAGGGGCTAGGAGGACCTCTGGGAGCTTATGGATATGAGCCCTCTGTGCCCTTCCCAGCAGAGTTATCTGTCCAACAGGGATAAATAATGCTTCCTGTGCATAGGGGAATGCTGCTGCTTTCACTGATCTCAGGAGTAGTGCCACAGCACCAGGACTCTGACTGCCAAGAGAAAGCTCAGCAGCTTTAGCTTTTTACTGTGAACAGTACCTTCATACTCCATCATTCACTCTTGGCAAAGACCAGCCAAATTTACAACCTTCTGCTGCTTTAACCAGAGCTGCTGTGTCTGTGGTTGAGCCAGCTTTCATGTGCTGCTGGACGCTTCTCCTGAACAAGCTCTTCAGCACTTTTATGGGTACGTGGCCTTATGACTGGGACAGCAGCAATGGACTGCACATGTCCTCATCTCACTGCAGAATTGTTTTCATCTCCCCCACCTGTCATCTAGGTCACATTACCCAAGAATAAGTCAGTTTTTTACTTCTCTTTTCTGGACCATGCCTATGAGACATCTCCTGGCACAGGGGAAAAGAAAGAGCACCTCAGTGCAATGGGTTCAGCTGGATACGAATCAAATGGATTATACAGACATAGAGATCCCAAGAAAAGAGAACTGCTAGCTTCTCTCTGGCCATCACTTTCAGCTGGAGTCTCTATTTCTGTTGGGTATAAAATTAAAGTGATATAAACCTGTATTGGTTTTTTTTGTCCTACCAACATCCCGGAATTAATGTATTTTAAGTCCTGCCAGGTGCACATGGTATTCTCCATGTTAATCATTAACATGTGTTCTTTCTTAAAAAACACCACCAACAGAAAAGAATCCAAGTTGTTGTTTGTACCTGTGTGTTTATATACTTTATAGGAGAGAAGATAGATTTGTGACAGGAACAGTCCAGAAATGGGCTGTTACAAAAGACAGCATAAAACTGTTCCCATCTGTCCATGGCAACGATTTAGACTGTAATTTTTAAAGACACACCTGATGTAGTGAGGTGTCCAAATCCAGAATGCTTTGTTTCCCAGACTTTAATGTGGGATGCAAAGCATCACTACATGGCCCACATCTGAAATATTTAACTCTGCTAATTTTCTGGGAGTTTGGCTGAGCAGCTTTATTTATTTTTGAAGGAAAATGACTTGAGATCATTTTCCTGTGTTTTTACTTTCTCTCTGGTCTCCCAATCAGCTCCACCTGTAGAAGTAGTACTTCAGTGTATTTACTCCCATTTCAGAGTCTTCCATGCGAGTCAGCCTGGCAGATAGATAAATGAGGTAACAGGTTATTCTGCTCCTCCTTTCTCTGGAGAACTTTCATCTCTTTAACGACAACTTAAAAACCAGGTTCCTACCTGAAACAAGCAAAGAACAAATAAGACTCTTCATTCAACTTCTCCAGCCTTAGGGCATCAGTGGTCTCACTCTGTTTGGACTTCTTGCAAAACACATCGCCCTAACTAATGCTCTTGAAAAATGCAAAGGAACCTTGCTCTCAGGACAGATTTCAAACCTTCTTTCAGGTTTAGGATGTGCCCTCAATGGACTATTTCCCAGAGAAAGAAAGAAATCAGAGGATGGGGTACAGATATGGCTGGCAGAAGTGCAGCACTTAAGCAACACAAAACCAGCCCTGCTGATGCCTTTCCTTGCTGCTGTTGTTGAAACCATTTATAAGGGTTGCTCTAGATGGCAGTTTTTCTGCAAACTGTACTGGTCTAACTGCAGTTAGTCATAAAGGTTCCATCTCTGCTGTTTTTCAGAGGAAAACTGAGTTTCCTGAGGGAAGCCTTTGACTTGAAAAGTGTAATCTTAGTTTTGAAGGCAAAATAGGATATGATATACTATTATTCCACTATCCTCCCAACCCCCTGCCCTGTTTCTCTCAAAAAATATGTAGGCTTCAGTCAAAGAAGAGACCCATCTGTTTTAAACTGAATAATAAATATTTTCCAAAAGGAATAAAGAAATTCTTACAAGTTTAATTAATTTTGCATTTGCTAACCCACCCCCTTGCCCCAAACTAAGACAGCTAGGAATGTGTGCAGGAGTACATTCAAGACACGTATTAACAACCTAATAAAAATATTTACTTGCATTGACTTTGATTCAATAAGAGATTTATTCTAATTATCCAGCAGAAATTAACTAGCTTGCCTTATTAGACACTAAACACAATAAATTCAATCATTCATTCAATCAGCTTGAATAATTCACAGAGGGAAATTGTGAGAACTATTCAGCCTGGTAAGGGGTGCTGTCTGCTCAGTGCCCTGCAGGATGAAGCCTTCTGTGTGCTCCCCTTCCTGTGGGTTTCCTCTGCAGCTCCCAGCCCTTGCAGGGATCACGGAGACGTGAAGGGATAATGAAGTCTATGTCTATACAATTATAATGGACTGCTACAAGTAACAGAGTTGCTGTAAATAAATCATTATATCAGGTTCATTTAGCCTGATTCCTACTCTCAGATGGCTTGTAATAAAGTCCTGTGTCTGAAAGTCAGCCATTCCTTTGCAATTAGATTTATCTCTAATCAAAAATGGAAACTATCCTTCCAGCTTTCAATTGCACTTGAAAATACCATGTCAAGCTCAAGCCCCAAAGCTGAATTGATTCATTTATTCAATTCTTAAAACTACCCATCTGCAAATATTTAAATGCCCTAACTATTAATTAAAACTTGCAATGACCATCTAGTGAAGTACAGTGTCCACATTAACCCAGACATCACAGAACTAGAAGAGCTCCTTTCATCTCGTATCTCCTGGCAACACACCTTCTAACTTCCTCAAAAACTCCATTCAGTAAGGAGTTTACAGCAATTGCATCTCTGCAAGATGCAGTTGTCCTTTTTCATAGAGCTTGATGGGATGACCAGTCTTGCAGAGACTGTGCAGCCAGACTTGCACCAAGAGCTCCCGGGGCAGAGCTCCCTTGTGACAGGACTTTGCACTCCAGGCCACAGGGGACTTGCTCCAAGACTCTCTTAAAAAGGATCTCCCTTGTCTGCCTTGCTACTTTGTTTGCCCCCCCAGACTGTATGGTTGCACCTGATACCTGGCTGCCCATCAAGTGGTGCTTGTCACTGACCTGCTTGGTTTCATCTCCTTTGGGTCTCAAATCACTTGCATGGATAGAGAAAGAGGGATTTTGTATCCTGGAAGGTCTCAGGCCACTTCAAATTCAGGACCAAAATTTTATGCAGAGGTGAGTACAATCTCTATCTCCCACTGCCAAGTACACTCACAAAATCCCAGCTTAGTAAATTCATCTTCTGCCAATGTGTACTTGGCCAGGATACCAAACAACATGCTGCGTGGGTGGATGTAAATAAAATCCCTTTATCATTGCAATCTAGCCATCTCTTGGCAGCCATGGCAACTGAATAACAGTACTCAAATTTTGTCATCAATGATACAGCATGAAAGTTTATATAACACAGGATATGTTTACACCAAGTTCCACACAAGGAAGACAAAATGTAATATTTGTATTTACCTAGAGCTATAGTAGAACCAGGTATGTGGGAGAGAAAATATCTGGATATGACCAGATTACATTTGGTAGTTTAATCCCTTTGCTATCTCATAAATAGATCTAGGTGTCAAAATACTATTTGAAATTGTTCCTCGGTGAAATTCATTTCGATGAGCAACATTCTGTTAATCTGTATACAATGAGCAGCATTCCGTGGCTCTGTATACACAGTCTCCAAAGCTGCTTTGAAAATACTAAAGTGTTTTTCCACCACCATGTCATCCCATGAAATACTCATATCAGATATACTTCACATATAAGTCTTGGTTCCTCAGGGGATGACTACATTAAGGAAGAAATGCATGCCTAGGGACGAGGAATTAGTGAGAGTGAAGTATTATGTGAAGCAGAAGTCCACTCTGTACAAGGCAGCAACCCAACCCCAATTTCCATCCAAATATCTTCAGAGGTCTGCTCTTTAGGAAAGTACAGTCTTAGCTGTTAGCTAGACACTGGTAAGGGGATAATATTAAAAAAAAATCTCTTTTTTTTCTGTTGCCCAAAATATAATGCATTGCTCAAAAAGGAATAACTTAAACAAATTTCCTCTTTCTGACTATAACTGGCATATATAAAAGTGAATATAAACTAGAAATATTACTGTAATCTCAAGCTGAAATTTTGTCAAGCATAGCATAATGGCTTTGCAATTTAGTTTTGCTACTTCATTGCAACATGTTGCTTGGTAGAGTCCAGTTAGTCATAACTATAACTATTCAGTATATGGAACTAATTAATGTAATAATTAAGTGGCGTCATGCTATAGATTTCAGTAAAGCGTTAACAGTATGCTAATGTTTATTCTTACCTGTAGTAGTGTGGTCCAAGAAAACTTCTCTGAGCAAAACCATGTTAGACCTGGTGCTGCAGGGTGGGAACATGGCTCTGCCCCTTCTGATATACCAGCCACAGAGTAGGAAATATCTTGCCTCTGGTGAGAGGAGGTCTTCCCAGCTGAGTAAAACAGGAGTTCTCAAGGTGCTCAGCAACATCCTTTTAATTCTTTCCCCAGACTCTTGGTTTCAAGTGTAAAGTCTCAGTGTAGCTCCCAAATTATAAGGATGAGGTGCAAACTGATCATGAGGGAAGATGCTGATACGTGAAGAAACTAAAAAATGGCACCTGAACGGGAGTACAAAAGTGAAGGAAACTCTAAGCTCTCCATAGCATGGCCAGGACTTCACACAAATCCATGCTGCTAATTTCCAGGACAATTCAGTGAATATCTCATGGTTAAAATTTCCCCTAAAAGCTGGTAACAAATGCAAATCTCTTGGATCCACAGGACCTTACTCCCTGCTGTGTTATAGTAATTTACACCTCTCTGACATCACTATTACAGCAATAAACCAGATCCATCATATTTGTGTGAAAACCAATAACGTACATTGGAACTAAGAAATTTAACAGAACAATATGTCTCAACAAAACAACTGTTTCAATCCAGCAGAAGCAGCAGGAAATAATTTCATTTTGTTTTAGAAAAGTCTTTCTATTAAAAACGTTTTAAAAACACATAACAATTTGAGAAAATGTGAAGGGAACTCTTTAGTCAGAACTCAGAAAATGAGAAAATGGATGATTTAAGTTACAGAACCTATAAACTTGGCCTTCTTGAATTTACCAAAACTAGCAGAGAGTCTGATGATAAAAGGGATAATTTAGAAGACTAAGAAAATGTGGCAGAAAAAAAGTCAGGGACAAAAGCTACATTAAAGCAGTTATTGCTCAACTTGCTGCTGTGCAATACGTTAATATATCACAAACTTTACCTGCAGTTTTGTGAATTCAACAAAAACAAGAGGAGGCAATTCTGAAATATTCAGATCAAATTGAAACATCAGAGACTTGGATATTTCATCTGGGCCTTTCTTAAAACCAGATAGTGCTGTCAGGTCCAGGATGATCTCTGGTTTCCACGAAAGGCTGGGTGCAGACCTTGTGCCACATGCACTGCCTGTCCTACCACAGTGGCCTTCTATCACACCTGCTAAATCATGTCTGCACATCATCCACTTTGACCACAGGCTGGAGGCTGCACAGACACCCCAGTCAAGCTCAGGACCTGCTGCTGGCCATGTTGTCATGACAAACAGGCAGGATAAGTGAGCTAAAAGACTTTCAGGTCTTAAAGTTAGGAGTGGCAGAGTCCAACATGTAACCAGCTGCTGGGCTCTGGCTACCTCTGCAGTCAGTGCAGCAAGCTACAGATTGGGACTGCCAGTTGCTAGCTGTGGACATAATGGCTAGATTGTGATATCCTTTCTCAATACACCGAGTTCATGCCTCTGCTGGTTGCAAAGGGTCTGGCAGCCTTGTCTGTTACCCCTCTAAGTCATTCATTGTTCTCCTGACAATGAACGATGTCTTAACAGCCATCACCTCAGTCTGGCTTTGGTATAAAGAGAAGTGGTCTGAACATGGTTCATACCTAGAACAGAATAGAATAAAACAGAAAAGGTTCAGGTGCCCAGCTGCTGTACCTTACACCAAATAGGGTGGACAATGTCCACAGTGCCTTGCACAGGATCCTATAAAGCAGCCTCGTTTGGGTGAGAATGACTAAGACAAATCATCAGATGAGCTATTTGGATGATCAAAGATACAATCTTTGACCTTGTTCCCTGATAACACAGACCCATAAAATCTAATCAGTTATGCAACACAGCCCACACACTGATGTAATATTCCCTAGAGGAAAAAGAAGACAAAAAGTCAGATCTACCTGAAGAGGTCAAGGTCTGCATTCTAAGTATTAATGTATGATAAAGCTTACAGCATTTATTAACACCTCTATAAATACTGAGATTCTCACACAATCAAGATAGTTTCAGTAGCACTTACATTATGAAAGACATCTCAAGCTTTACAGGAAACCATAATCTTGCCTTGTAGACTTTACTTTTTTGTGCTAATGGACAGATACTTTTTTAAATTCCACCTGCTTCCCTTTTACAGGAAGCTATGTTTGCTATACTGCAAAAGAGCTAATGAAGGCATTCTTATAACTAATTCTGAGCTAAAGGGATGAACCAGATGACTCAGAGGCTTGGGTTGCTGCAATTTTGTTGAGCTCATCAATGGCAACATCTGTTTCTTGAGTGTGTGAAGCAGGAAATATTTCCTTTCCTTTTTTAGTTGTCAGAATTATTTAAAAGAGGAGGGGGAGGTAGAGACTTGGGTCCATGGTGCTACAGCTACAATATTACTGGCACTTCAAGTATTTCATCTGAAGATTGTTCATGTCCTTATGCTGGACATCATTGAAGGCCAGGCCACTTTGGTATATCTGGGGGGAAACAATGACTGTTCCACCAACACTTTCCATCTGATGAAAATTCATCCAACATGGAAGTGGTCTATCTCCCAGTGTGAAGAACAGGAAAATTCTCCAGTAGTTTTAACTGTGCAATGACACAGAAGTCACATCCTTTTCTCAAACCATATCCACTTCTACCTGCTTCCAAGGAGAGGGTACAAGACAGTGAGGATGCAGAAGCTGATGCTATTAGATTTGAAAGCAGAATTGCACAGGCCCTCCCTCAGCGACAGCCATGTAGATCCAGTCCCAGTCCTGCCCTGAATGTCTAATGCAGGAGATCCACCAGTCCAGTCCTCAAGTAAGAGGCAGACACAGAACTTCTTTCTTATAAAAAAATGAAAATGTTGATGCAAACAGTTCCACTGTGACTATTCAAGGAATAGCTCACCTGTGTGAGAAGGAAATCCCTAATTCAGATACATACCGAAAACAGGCAAACAGGAGTCCTTCCTGGAAGTATTCTGACCACTCTGCCCATGAGCACTTGGACTCTTCCAGGTCTTCTTACTGTACGGATAGCAGTGGTACGTGAAGCACCAAGGAAAGATTCCTTAGTCTGCTCTTGTCTGTTTATATTGAGTGCAGGAACCACACTGAAAAATGGAGCAGTAGAAAGTCGTTGAGAGGTAGGAGGGCTTGTCTGGGAGAGATGAGGAAGGAGAGGCACACATAAATCAAGCATAATCATCCACTTTACTAAAATCCAATCACAGGGCCTCCTGAGTCAAGGGGGAGAATTGATAAGCTGGTATTGGAGGCACGACCAAGAGATGCAGAGCTCTAGCAGGTATGCAAAATAATTTTGTGCCTAGTTGCCTAGTTAGGCAGTCCCAGGGTGTCTTTTGTCACACATACATGGACCAACCCCACAAATGTGAGGCACAATTTCTATTCTTTGCTCTTTTGAAATTCATCCAAAATCCACACTCTCACCCCAGTGCCACAAGAATGTCAGAATGCATTCTAGGTAGGAGATATTAAGACTAGAGCTGACAGAATGGGCTCTAAACCTTATTTACCCTTCTCTCACCCACATCAAAACAGTGCCACACAGTAAGATTAGACACACTCCTCCTGATACTGGCTGTAATGAGAAACAAGAAGTAATGAGGTGATTTATTATCCCCTGTCTCTCCCAAAGACCTCAACATGCTGGCTCTGTCCTGTACTCCTCTGCAGCTGATTTCAGAGGGACAGAACTCTACTCTTTTGCTGCAGCAAATTATCCTGCCTGTTCCCCAACACAAAGAAATGAGGACGCGAGGCAAGTCGCCAGGTTCTCAGAACTTTCCCTCATAAAAGCAATATATGTGCTTACTGTTCTTCTAGATTACAAAAATTGGAGAGGAGAAGAGAGAACAGTAAATTGCACAGTGCCGTTTATGGAATGGAAAACACAGCATGACTGCTGCAGTGAAGTTCGTTTAGCCCATAAACATGTCATGGCTTGATGGAGAGCACCATAGTCACTCAAATGAGTCAAGAATCCCCAACAGGACTTTCCACCAAGTTCAGCATGATTTACAAAATTTGATGGAGAATAAGAACTATGGATTGGCTTCAGTGGCTAACTATCCCCTGGCTTCAGACACTCCAGTTCTTAACTGCTAACAGACTTCTGCACTCCCAGGTGCCCCAAAGTCTTGGAGTAAGAGTCCTGTTGTGGCGAACATTATACAAACAGAAATGAACAAACAGGCCTTGTCCTGAAGACATCATGAGGCTATCTTCACATTTTTTTCTATGCTTTAAACAATGCGCCTGAACAGAGTCTAAGGAAGGGGTGAGATACTTAATCTAGAATTTAGAACTTTTTCAGGATAGATTAGGTTCTTAGGCTTTCATGCCAGACTGCTTTCTTCATCCTTGATTCTCTCAATTTCTTTGAGGCTCCTGGTGAAATAAAGGTGTAATAGATCCAAGTCATGCTGTTGAAAGGCAGGCACCAGTGCCCCTGGTGATGTTGCTGGTTCTGATGAACATACAATCAATAGCAGGATGGCCAGGCTGGTCTTGCTGGGTAGGCAACTCTCTAAAAGAGTGTTGTTGGTACAACCATGGTATAGTGCAAAGTTTAATCAGTGTTTATTCTGTCTCACACTGTGTGGGACAACAAAAGTAGGGCGAGCAACTCAGGCTGCTTCCAGCCCACTGCTGCCAGAGTCCAACTCATATCACTGATGGAAAAAATCACAATAACTCAGGCTACTGTGTGTCATTTATCAGCCTGTTCCAGTGGCTGCTTGAAGTCATGTAGAAATGTCTACTGTGTTTGGTGAATTAACCTTTGTAAATCCTGTGAGGTCTGATGATACTGAAAGTGGCCCACAGTATCTCACTTAAATGAGGCAGCACTAGTGTCACACCAGCTTATAATCACAAATGGTACTGATAGGCCCAGTGGCCTACTCCACTAGAAGCAAAAGTTTCATAATGTGAATCCTGGAATCCAAATATTTTTTTCATGTACTGATGAAGTTACAATGAAAAGAAGCAGAGGTAACAAACTTGAATTTCAAATTAACTCACAGAAAAAACCCAACAGTCTTTCTTTCAATACAGAAGACTATTCTGGGAGACATCCTAAAAATGAATCTGGTATTCTGTTTGTCCCAGCTACAGTGTTTATCTCATGCTGGTTTGCAACAAGAAAAAGCAGTCTTTAAGTAAAAGCTAGCTTAGGATACTTCCATTTATACTGTAGGAAATTATGTTTTAGTCTCTTAGGGCTGCTTTCTTTCCTCTGAAACTCCCCCAGGCTCAGGCTGGATGAGGGTCTGAGCCAGTCCAGCTGAGGATGTCCCTGCTCATTGCATCCAACTCATACAGTCCTATGGCTCTAGGACTGTATGTGGCCAACAGGTTTAGTCTCACCCCTGATGCTGTTTCTTGTTCTGCAGCAAGGATATGAAGGAGAAACCACATATTCCCTGGTTATGGCCTCCTTAACCCAGCCATACAGTCCACCTGTGTTTGGGGTCTACTTTGACAGACTGGCTGTAAGACACACCTGAAATGTGTCACAAGGGCTTGGGAGGACAATTGTCAGCCACCACTGAGCAGGCTTGGTCAGAGTGACCAGTCCAGCACAGCGTCAGCACACGTCCTGGCTCAACCCCAGCAGAGCTGTGGCTGCATTAGCCTGGGGCTGTGCCCAGCGTAATTAGATCTGCTTCTGAAGAAGAATAAGGAGCTTGGGCCAACTGACAGGGCAATGTAATTATACCTCTTCTGGAGCTAATTCAGGGACCACAGCATTAGGCTGAATTGTGCAGCCTAGAAATTTCAGAAGTTACTCATTTTGAATTATCTTTGATAAGAACTCACAAGAGAGAGATTTAGTGCTGCAGTTGTAGATTCCATCCATCTCTCCCTCCTGCTTCTGTTAGCAATGCATCCTGTGGTGTTTTTCTTCCAGTACCAAAACCTATAGTGCAGTCACATGAGCCTTACAACCCCTCCAAGTTCCAGTCTCCATCAGGAGGCATGACTCTTTCAAAGGGCATCTGACACATCTTCCCGTTCAACCTTGGAAAAGAGCTTACTCCAGCCATTTTCAGGATTGCAGAATGGGGAGGTACATCATTAGGGAAATGAAAATGAATGATGTCAAGCACAATGGAATCAGGTTAGGTTAATGATATTGGAAGGTCATTATTAATTTTTGCTGCCTTTTCAGTGTTCTCTTATTTTTCCAAAGCAGCTTAGATATGTTACTGTGATAAGCACAGCATAAATGTTCAGTCAGACAGTCAGACACTGTACCTTCACCTTGTTACGTGTGACTGAGACTGCAAACAGCTCAGATCAATCTCAGAGATATTAAATTAGAGCTGAATCTCACTCCATCTCCCATACAAAATGAGCTGAGCTAAATCTGAGATAATGCCCATATCAAGAGATATTACAAACTATATTCAATTGGCTGAAGATTTATTTTTAGTTTTTCCTCAGAATATTTCTGGTTATATGAACAATGGGAAAGAAGAGAAATTCTCAGCATTAGAAATGCATTGAATCTGTACATGCATTATGTAGCAGATAGGGGTTCTGTCTTTAAGACAGTACCAAATAATGATTCTTGCATAATGTAACTATATGACAACTAAAAAGAAGCCCTGGGTTGAAATGGGAAGCAGAGACTATTACAGAATCACAATAACAAGGTCATTTGAAAATGAGGGCAAGTAAGTAAGCAACTAAAGGAAAGAAAATTAGATATAATGAAAAGAAAGGAAACATTCATTATGTTGTTGGGGAGGGTGCAGAGCAAGAAATAAGTTAGATTCCTAAACTAAATTGGCACATACAGGCAATTTTCTCTCTCTGCAGGTTTGAAAAGGCTTTTCCCAATCCCCATGCTGTTACTGCAGTTCTCAGGGGCATAAAAGGACCTCATGTCATAGGCACTGAGCTGACCATCATTGTCATCGTCACGACAATGAAACTGGCTTAGGCCATCTCAAATGTTTTAGTGATGGTTATGTTCTGGCTACTGCTGTAAGGACAAATAGAGAAGAGACAGGTTATGGGAAACATGTTGTCGTAGGGCCACCCAAACTGTCTGTTGCTAAAACCCCCTTGGCATATTTTTGTCTTGTTCTACTCTTTTCCCAACATTTCTGGACACAGATGGGGTGAGGGACAGCTTGAATGTGTGCTTGCCTTTCTGACAAGTGAGGGGAAAGGTTTGCTATGTGGACCTGAATTGTGCTGTGCCACTTGGCCTCAGGACCAGAGTGTGTTCCTCAGTCTGTTTTATTTGGTAGTGCAAAATGAAGCCTTTGAGAATCATAGAGGTCAAATAAGGTACCAGAATACAGGAAAAAAAGAGAATCGTAGTTATTCTCCTTAAACAGGGAAAAGATCAGTCAACATCTGTTCCTGGCAAAAATCCAGAACAAATAAATAAATGCACTATGTATAAGGACCTGAAGGGTAACAAGAAGATAAATAATAGTCCACTGGGATTCATCACAACTAGATTGAATTATACCAATTTAGCTTCTGTCTATACCAAGATCTTAGTGTTAGAGTTGAAGCAGCTAATTTAACAAATTTTTATCTGAACACTGTCTCATATAGCCTTCTCATTAAAAAATCTACACGACTTTCCATCCTACACTTGACTGTCAATTAGCAGAAAATGCTCAATAACTGCATTCTTGAGGAGCATCTTCTGGTTCTTCATCCCAAAGAAAATCGGGTCATGCACCTCAAGACTACTCTGTAATACAAAATAAAACATGTTATGTGGGGATAAAGCCAGCCTCTTCATAAGTATTCTTGTAACAACTGAAATACTAATGTACATGTATACTGCTGGGCATCATAAATTGAAACATTGTTTCCATTAAAAAATAGGGGCCATCAGATCAGCTTTTACATGCCGAAGAACAGCTTCCAAGTCATACTGTTTTGTTCCACTTTTTGTAAGAACTCAGCTGAAGCTGTTTGTTTAATTCTGGGTATCAGAAAGAGAAACCAGAGACAGTCTAGAAGAAAGTGATATTGAAAGTATGACCTCTTGGGAAAGATTAAAGGACTTGAGATTGTTTAACTTAAAAACTGACCAGGGACATGACAACAGACCACAAACATTTTAAGAGAGAAGAGAATAATCTGTTCCTTCTTCCCATAATGAATAGCACAAACAAGAATAACAGGAAAAGTCTTCTAAATCTATGCATAGGGAAGCACTTGCACATGTTGGCTGTGGAGATATGGCAGTCTCTATCAAGAAGGATCAGTAGCAGTTAGACAAGCAGGAGGTATAAATGACCCTTCCTTAGGCTACATGGACAGATTAAGGCAGCTTCAGAATGTCCTTTCCAATCCAGTTTTTCTATGACTCTGTGCTCACTCCTCATGACTTAGTGGAACATTATTTTCCCAAATGTCCTTGTTTCAAGCAGTGGAGAGCAGAATGGTTTTTGTCACAGAACAGCTTAGGCTGTTTTCCTGGGTTATAGTCTGAAGTTGTTAAGGTAAAATCATCCATAGGAATCCATCTTGCACATCTGACTTCTGTGGAGGTCCCACTCCTCTTGCCACTGCTGTGGGATGAAAGAGATGTTTTCCTTCTCTTCAGATCATGATTTCAAATAATTGTGGTTGTGCTCAGCTAGGAGATATCATGGAAGTGCATATCACATGCAAAAATAGCATTTTTGGTGCCTTGGAAGATGTGTTGCTTGTTTTTTTTTGGGCCTTCTGAGGAAGTGTTGAGAAGGTTGTGGTGAAGACTGGAACGTGTATATGCTGTTCTCAAGCTGCAGTGCTTCTGTCAAGTGACTTCAACAGAAGAGCATAAGGACAGCAGAGAGTGAAAAAATAGAGGTAATTGTAATCACCAGTTACAGTGGAATATCCTCAGGGCAAATAAAACAAGCACCTGACCCCTGACTGCAGTCCTTATATAGAACAGGATACTATCTGGATTAATCTAGTACTAAATAGCTGTTAAATGCATAATCTTTATGTACAAACTTAGTGTATATGCAAACTCCAATGGGGAAATGTGGGTTACTGTGGATCTGGTGGTTCCACCTTCCTCTCTAATATGGTACAAGCGGCAATAAAAGGATATCTTTTCTGAAGCCTGCTGCAGGAGGACGTGGGCTAGAGCAGATGCTTAGGAGCTTCAGAGCACTTTGCCCCTTGCAGAATGAATGCCAGACTTCTCACACATCAGAGAGTAGTTGCTCTTCAGGAAAAATGTGACATTTAGCACTAAAGTCAAGAGAAACACAATGGCCGAAGCAGTGCTGTATTATCGTGTTGATGACTAGATGTGCAGTGACATTTAAAAAATGAGCAGTGGCTATTTAGTGCTCCACAAACTCCAAACCTGATTCTTTAAAGCCTCCATGCACAGAATTCACATTGACTTGTATATATGGAGGACTAGCCAGGTCAACCTTGAATATTAAATAATCACTTGTCATTCCCGATGTTGCTGCTACAGCTGGTTTCGTATTGTTTTGTTTAGGCAGAAATCATTCAAAACTTTTTCATAGTCTAGGTTTTACTGAACTGAGAAGGCTATTATTTATAAAGCAATTGTTCCAGAAAGGAAACTCTCAGTCTCTTTCACCCCTCAAGAAACTCCCCAAATCTGAAATGAGCATAGCACTGGCAAAAATCTACCAACAAAGTAACCACTGAAACAAATAGTCACTGTTAAAACGAATATGAGGCCATTCCAAAACAATTTCTTTTTAGACAGTCTAGACAATGTGGCAGCAATAACATGGAGAATTTAGCTTTCCCAAGTTATAACATTTTTTTTTAGCAGCCAAAAGCTCTATAGGCAAGGAGAATATAGAGCCAACTTTTATTTTGTCAGTGCTGTTAATTTTTTATACACAGTGAAATAAATCGTGAAGCTGTAGGTGTTAGTGAAGCCTGAACACAATGAACTGGAGAGGTGGGGAAACTGTGTCTCCTAGCCTCCAGGACTCTGCAGTTTAACTCTGTGATCCATACACTGAAGCCTGAATGAAATCAACTTCTGCTGAAGGCAAGATTTAACTTGTCCTTAGAGGAGAAACTCCAGAAACTACAGTGGTCTGAACACTTTATTTGCTCCCCAGTGAAAATATTTTGAGAACCTGTAGCTGTAGCATGACTCATCTACTCACAATGTATGAGGGGCTGGAAATTCCTCCATTCCATAAAAATAGGGCATGTCCCCTAAGTACCTGGAAAACAGACACAGTGGTTTTCCACCAGGTAAAGTTTTGCTTCTGTAAACCAGAATGAATAAAAATGGAAATGCGGGGATAAGAATGAATGCTGATTTCTAGAAAACTGGGGGACTGCAAATATAATTGGCAGAAAGATAACACACAGAAGCAGTACATCTTTATATAGTAGCTGATATACCTATGAAATTGAATCTTTTTAATAGAGCTTAACACATGTAAACAGTCCATAGGGTAAATTCTTATTAGTTGGAAACTTGATCACTAAAAGATGAATAGTCAATCAGTAGAAACACTACAGGACCAGACATCATTACATGAATGGCAGATGGCCTGAGCAGCCTTGCAAACTTTATGAAAGTTGTTTTCCATCTGAATGAAAATGAAGAGAAAATGTAATGAAATGAGGTTGCTTTTTCACAATCTATGGGTTGTGCCCAGCTCTTGCAGAAGTCGATGATGGTTTTGTTCCATGTATAGTGGCCACCTGCTGTAAACAGTTAGCTGAATTTCAATTTTAGCTATATTAGGGAAGAATCTGGGAAGAATGTGGCTCAAGGCTTTCTTTAGAGCAAGGCATTCAGTCTAACTTGCCAACCCCACAAAAAAGACAGCTAAGTCATATTTCCAGAGTTTTATTTCCTTCAGGGTGATAATACATCTGCTCCTATGTGCTTGTTCAGCACATTATTACCCTGGCTTGGCTGGTGTCCCTGGGCAGTGCCCTCTGACAGATGGCATTAGTAATATTAATGATGAGAAAGAAAAATCACTATTGGCATTAGCTTCCTGTTCTGTGGAGAGCCTGAAGGTGTGCAAAGGGCTGAAAGAGGACAGAGGGTACTGGTACTCTCTTTCCTCTGGGTCAGGATTAAGGCTGCTGAGGAGGATAAAACCTGTCATGTGCTGTGCATGGAGCATAAGTCCAGAGAGTTTTAGGTCCTGTCCATTACAAGCACCATTTATTTGTGGTGTAGCAACAGTAGCAGTAGTAGTTGTAATAGAAGCAGCCATGGTTGTAGTAGTAGTAGTTATAATAACAAATTGTTATAACAAATTAACTGACTGCCCTTTTTCAAGGGAGCTGTTATCATTTGAGCATAGAAAAAGGAGGTCTCTGGGGTGTATGGGGTCTTCTAGCTCCACCACACTAATTTCCCCTATTACTGTTCTTATTAATCTGTCTGGTTATTTCATTAATCTGTTTGGCTACAGCTAGAGTTAATGTTTTAGACAGTTTTTCTGTTGTGTAGTTCCCCTGGCTGGGAGTCCTCCAATTTCTGGAATATTACCTCAAAGAAGCTTTTGCAGCAGCTTTGAGAATACCTCCACTGAGATATGCATAATATGTTATTTACTGAGAAATTCCTAAAGAACAAACCTGCCCTTTAAAATAAACTTCACTAGACCTCTGGAAATAGATTTAGAAACATTAGAGCCAGAGCATTTTCATCTACATGAAAAGATTCCTTTTTTTTTTAAACAACCAACAGCTGTGCTTCAGGGATAAGCTCCAGCAGAAGAAAACATGTCCATAGCTGTTAGAGCTACTTTAAAGGCTATTGCAAATACCTAGCTTTGCCACTTTCTTCTCAGTGTATTGGAACCTCAAAATAGAATTATTTCTTTTCTAAATATCCTCTGAACTGCAAAACATACCCTTCAGAATTTCCTCCCTAATTTTCTGTATGGAGGCAAGGTCAGCAAACACAGAGCTACTCCAAACCAATAACCTTTTCATTTGTATGAATGTGGAGTGTCCTCATATTTGAAAATCAAAGACTGTGGTGGTCTGAGTTCTTTTGCTAAACACACTTGCTGTCCTGGAAGGCAGTATGGAATTTTGCATAGGTTTTGCTGAGGAAAGAGAATGATTGCACTGTAGACATTTAAGCTTTGTATGTACTTTGGAAGATGATAGCTATCACATTTAAACATTAATTTTCACTCCATTCCCTGATGTCAGTTCCCAAGAAGATTCTGACAAGGAGGCTAACAAGAACAAGCCATAATTTCATTCTCAAGGAAGCTGAAGACATTACAAATACTGGCACCATCATCAGCATTGGTTGCACTGACTGGTAGGACTGGGATGAGACAAGTCCATACCACAGCTGACCAGGGACACCATTCACCTTGGGAAAAGTCATTTTAAGTCCTCTTCTGCAAGGCTGTTTGTAGCTTTGTTGCCTTGCATTTGCATAACATGCCATGGGAATGATACTGCAAAATGTTCAGTGGAGCTTATGTGGTCCATGCATCCCTACTTCGCTCTAAACCACTTTGTCTCCCACTCAAGAATGCTGCCACTCAGGCCCTGCCTTTGCTCCCCAGAAAAGAGGAGCTTTACCCGTCCTGTTTCATTGTGACATATACACAGCTGACTCTTTGATCAAACTTCATGTTAAAAAACCCCTCTATGGGTATGACTTGAAGCTATCATAGAAGCATGGTAGATGCAGGGGATGTCCAATGCACATGAAACCATAAGAGCTGCTTGTGCTTCAGCAACACGCTACGCTGGAAATGGCGGTGACTGAACCATTGGTAGTATACTGTGCTTATTTGCGGTTGACTGCCTCATCAATTTTCATTTGGGAACCGAAATGGAATTTGGGGGTGGATATGGTATTAATTAGGAAGGAAACTGGCTGCAATATGCTTCGAGATAAAAAATCTTTTCTGGTGGGAATCTGGTTATGTATCCTGTCCAAGTTGTTAAAGATGCGTTTTACTGCAAAAGATATTTTTATGCAGTACTGTGAGCTCTCACTGGAGAACAAGTGAATTAAATATGAAGATGATTGGATTAATGAGAAAAAAAATTGAAAAAAGACTTTCTGACAACAATAAATTCTTAAGGATTAAGCTTTCATTGGTAATGTCTGCTAATTACCCCATGGATAGCTCCCACATCTATGGAAATATTTAGGCAGTTCTCATCATCGTGGCAGTTTACATTATTTGTTTGGCCAATCTGAAAGGAGCATGAGACCATTGCAAAACATTCACAATGCCATGGATAGCTAAATCTGTCCTATAGCTCATAAGTGCTATTGAAGCACATCTTACACACCAGCAGTATATAATGATGTGCAGTTTTTAAAAGTTAGGTAAGAATTTGATGGTAAATTCTCATTAAGGCTTTGTGGTATTGATCAACCTCAGACACCAAAACAGAGCTTCTTCAAGCTTTTCAGGTCTTTCTTTCCCTTCCCAACTGCAGATCACAGCTTCTTGCAATTGAACTGGCCCTGCATGGGGTTTCTTGCTCTACCAGGCTCTAAGTGTAAATCAGGGCAACACAACTGTAGCAGCAAGGCCAGAAAAGAGAAGTAAAAAATTTGAAGGATGCCTGCTGATTACAGTCAGATGTAAATCAATGAAAAGCATCACAGGAAAGGAATCAGGGGAAGTGGGGTGGAATGCTGTTTGGGAGAGGAAAAGACAGGTTAAAGGATGTGGTAGGAGACTGAAATTCATCAGAGGGCTTGTAAAACAAAGGAAAGACTAGATTATAGGGAAGAAAAGCAGGAATTGACTGAAGGGTGTGAAAAGGCTGAGTAGAAACTGTAGAGAGCAAATTTAGCAATCAACAGGAAAGTTGAAAGCTGCCAGCAATCCAAGAATTTTAATTCAAGGAGTGAAAGACTAGAGCCAGCCTGACTGTCAACATGAAAACTGACATCTGGTTTCCCAAAGAAGGGAAATGAAGGAGAAGGGTGGGAGTTCAGGAAAAAAGAAGACAAACTCATCAGAAGATAAAAAGGGGACAAGTAATTGGATTTCCAAAGACAAGGAAGATAAAAAGGGAACAGAGATGGACTTGAGAGGAGAAGGCAGTAAGAGTGGGAATCTGGCACCTCTGCAGCAGCTTTGGGAATCAGATAACAGGCACCTTGAACCAGGGCTCAGCTCGACCCAGAAACAGAAGGGGCAAGGAAGGAGAGGTCAGAAAAAGTCTTTGTGGGAAAGCTGACAAAAATCAGGGGGAATGGATTAGTGCTGGTCCTAACATCTGTGTGGTACCAGACAACTGTGAGAAAGTGACTGCAGCCTAGCAGAGGAGCTAATTTGGGACATACCATCATGATGTGAGTCCAGCTGTTTTGTGGGGAGTGTTGTGGAAAGAACAGTTTTGTATTTCCTTTACCAAACTGTATGCTCCTAAGACCATCCAGGGCCTGAAAAACTGACTGTGACTTGTGCCTGCTGATTTGAGGAAAAAGAGGTGTCTTAAATAAGAGTTTTTACCTTTTATATCTAAACTATATTTTTTGCATGACAAAAAACTTGAGAGGGAGAGAGCAAATGATCAAAAAGGACAATTTCCCTGTGCTGGTGGAAGATATTGGGCTTTTCTGGAAGCTCAGAATCACAACTCTTCCGAAAGAGCCTCACAAAGAGGAGCTATCTCTTTACCTTGATGCGCTCAGCTGGAGAGCTTGCTTTTAGCCACGGCATTAAAATTAGATGTCAGAAAACTCAAGGTTAAGCTTTTGTTTTTATCAAAGCTTTAAATTATTAAAATCTTTAAGGACACACTTTAGGAAGGATTCATGGTTGGAAAGCTAGTGGAAAATATTTAGCACATCTGCAAAGCAGCTCTACTTATTTATACGGAAGACCTCTTCTGCACCAGAGCAATTTTAGTCCACAAAATGCTCAAAGATGCAGTGCCACCTTTTGGACAAAGTGATGTCATGTTAGGTCAGGCATGGAGTTGAAAGAAGGAGAGAGAAATAGCAGGTGACATTCAGACCGTGGCCAGAATGGGCTCTCCAAGAAATGATCAGTAGCAAACCGAGAGGATAATTGGAAGCAGTACTCAGAAATGGCTGTCTACTTTTTCTTTAGGAAATGTATGTCTTTATTTCCCAATTTATTTGAAAAGGATTTTAAGGTCAATGAAGTCTACAGCTGTTAATAATAATAATAATAAAAAAAGGGACAATAAAAGAAGGCAAAAATGAGAGAAAAAAAGCAAGAAAAATAGCATACCATGGTTATACAGAACTGAAGTATGGGTGTTAATTCTGAGCCTTGCCAGTTGTAATGTCAGAGAAGCAATTCAAAATTCTCCAGCGGGGACTGCAAATCTACAGTGCATGATCTTCACGATTTAGAGAAGAACATTCAAACAAATATGTGTGCCATCATCTAGATCCAAGGGGACTGGTGCCGTGGTCTTGGAGATTTAAGGGCTGACAGCACAGAATCTGTATGTTGTTCTTGTCTAGCAAAGGAATACTTTAAATGATATATCACCCATCTTCAGTGGACTGTAAACTCTACGTATTACCTGCTCTGGCCAAAGCGTCAACAAATAAGAAGGAAGCTTAACCATACAGAAAGGTGAACTAATTAGTCTGGAAATCACAAATACACCCAGTGGTACTGTCCTGCTGTGCTGAACGTTATTTAGGTAGTCTCTGTAGGTTAACTATTTCCTTGAAAACACTGAAAAGATTTTGTGTAAATAAAGTAGAAGTATCATGAAAAAACTCCAAACCCAAGTCTCTGCATCTTTCTACAGTATAAATCCTTTGGATCCTTGTACCCAGGCCAAATATGACAATGAAGTCTTAAATAATTTCCTCCATTTCTCTCCCTTTACCATAACAGCAGCAGCAGACATTGCAGCCCTTGCTTGGTAGCCTGTCACAAAATGATATCCATGCGTAGAACAGTCATTAGGGTATCCTAGCATTTTCCTGGAAATGCTGTAATAAGGACTTGCAACCTGAAGGAGGTCAGCATTCTGCTACAGACTTCTGCTACTGTCATGTCTAATACATACTGAGGGGATGGCAGGCTAAAATTACCATAGCACCTTTAAGATTTCTGCGTTTTGTCGCTCCTACCACCTTCTTCAGCCTCCACCTTATCTCCTAGGGACCAGACACAGAGTTCAGGGATCTGGGGACCCTTCTCATTTTGTGTGAAATTACTGGCAGGTATCTTGGTGGTCCTAGGACCCATCACATATTTAATCTGAGTCTCCCCTGTGTGCCAACACAGGGATAGTTATTCGACTCCTCTGTCTACCTCCTCTTCTTTTCACCAACTTGGCTAATTGCAGTGGCAGATCGTTTTCTCCAGAAGAGTGAGGTACAGGGTGTGTATGAATTGCTTTCTAATAGGTAAGAGGTGCTTTCAAGAGTGACACAAAGTCCTTCTTCCCAGTTTCATATCGGTGCTAAGGCAGCTTTCCTCTCTCCAGTGTTCCACTTATCTTTGACAATATGTATTACAAAGCATCCTGTCTCTATGTGCCAGCCTATTCCAGTAATGCTGTGGATTGAGTATGATTTAATCTACAACTAAACAAAAAAANAAAAAAAAAAAAAAAAAAAAAAAAAAAAAAAAAAAAAAAAAAAAAAAAAGAAAATGTATTTTAACTGATAGAAATTATTTTAGTTCAATCCCAAATGAGATATTTTGGTTTAGTTCTGTGCATTTCCCTCATGCTTTAAAAAATAAAATGTAGCTAAAGTTAGTCTTGAAATACAATTAGAAGAATACTACTTATATATAGCATACTACATGCTTCAAAATTCTAAAATATTTTGATTGTTCCAGTATTAAAAAATAATGTATTAGAATCTCCTTACACACCCACAAATGCACACATAAAATCTGTTTGTTTTCATCTGTAAATATTTGCGCATTTTGCCAAAAAAAGGCAAGTATTGTCAGTCCAAATAATGTTTTTCCTTCATGAACAAATGATGCGAATAACAAAATACATCTCATTTTAATCACATCTTCTATTTCAGGTGTGCATTATAAATAAAAATGTGTTTGCTTTCAATTTACAATGGATCTAATACATAAAAGAAAACATAAAAGAAATTAGGGTGGACCTCTCACAGAAAATTATACCAGAAGTTTATATTATACTCAGATTTAGTTCAAATGCTTCTACTTTGCCTTTTGTGTGGTGGGGGCACATACCAGGAAATGGCAAATGGCAGTCTTTGTTTTTTATGCTCTGTACTCACCTGTTCTTGTGCCATCACTGCACTGTGCTGTTTTCCACTTCTGTTAGCTTTTTGAAAAATCCATCTTGTGTCGAGTGTCTGACAATACAACAAGACAGTTAAACCAAAAGAAAAGTGTAAGTGTGTAATTCTGCACGCACCCAGCACCAGCTGTGTCTCTGATTCTGCAAGGTGAAAAGAAGTGACTGGGGAATGCAAAGCTGAGGGCCCAACTCCAACTCTTCTCTTACACCAGCAGGCACCATAAAATTCAGATGTAGTAGAACACAATGTCAAGTCATTGTCTGTCTTGTCACGGGAACCTTAAACCTGTTAATGGGAGCAAAGCTTCCTTAACACTTTCCCCAGATAATCAAGTTTGGTAGAATCTAAAATGCTTTAAAAGGAGGACCTGAGTTTTTATAGAGGTGGATGAGCAATTCACCCAGCTTTTGGGGAAAAAAAAAGCCCAAATCTCATTCATAAAGCAGTCTCCAATAAATATTGTAGGAAATTAGGAGTTATTCCCATTAAAAATACAGAGCAAATTTGCTGCTGTGCATAAGAATGAGGTGATGGGTTAAACCTGAGGTCATGCTGCAATTATTTTTCCTGAGGTACTAAGCATCTCCAAATCATCATCCAATATTCATGCCAATATGCTGCAATTAGAGACATGACTAAGTAGCAATACACAGACCGTATTGAGGGAACAAAAATTTCAGACACTTCTGCAGAAAACTTCTCTTCACTAGTGCAACAAGGAGGTCTTCTCCTGAGTGCATCAATTTCAATAAGGATACAAAGGTAAATTTTCAAGTACACAGACTGATGTTGTTTTCTCTTGAGAGGACTGATATTGCTAAAGCAAAACAAACCTTCTCCAGGGTGAACATGGCTGAAATGGGCAGCTTTTGAAGTAATAGATTGTCTTATGTATTAGAAGCTGAACCAGTATAATTGCTTTTAAAATATGTCCGTATTTACTCTATTACCTACATTCTCTATAGCTGCACATGGAAATGTGTGTGTGTGTTTCTCTGATGATTGAAATGCTGTGCTTTTCCATGGTTTTTGGTGAGCTACAAATCAACCTATTATGAATCTGTTATCTCACATGAGTGCCATTAGAAATCAAATGATGCACCCACAGCTGGCGTGCCATGAAGTGACAGTGCATGCTAAGTTTGAAGAGTGTACGTGACCCACCCCCACTTCCTATGGAGATTTTCAGTATTTCAGTGTGAGTGGCCTTGTAGAAAAGAGTTGTTTGTTCTAAGAAGCGCTTAATCTTGGTGTAAAAGGGTGAAACTTCACACACTTTGAGAGATTTGCACCCAATTACATTACAGCTGAACCAAAGTTATTTTCTGAACTCAGGTCTGGTAGGAAATTTTCTTTGTTTACTGGTCTGGTTTTGGGGAAGAGAGAGTTCATTGATTCAGCAACACAACAGATTTTGCAGATTCTATTTGCTGTTCTGGAGATAATAACACTCTGAAAGATTACTGGAAGGTTATGGTAAAACTCCTGGGACCAAACTCCTCAAGTCTTTCTGCCTTGCCTGTAGCAGTTTATTTTGTTGTTTGGATCTGCCAGGATGCATCGCTGGAGCAGAAACCGCAGGTCAGTGGACAGCAGGAAGTGGTAGCTTGGAACAGAGTGCTCCTACTTTTACTCGCACAGTTCCTACAATATCGTTGTGTGTGCGGAAATACTCTGTGTGCGGAAGGTTTGAGGCTTGTTTACACGAGGAGCAGTCAGTAGAGAGCAACTGGCGCAGCTGGGCCAGTTATAGCCGGCTTTGGAGAGAGGCAGAAGGCAGATGTTCTGCTGATGGGGTGCTTAGTGCAACCGGTGTGTGTCCTTCCCTATTCCTAATTGTCAGCACTGGAGCATCCATATTAATAGCCTGCTGCCAACTGTTCCTAAGAAAATCCATGAGAGTTGCCTTACATATTCATACCTGCTCTGTATGTGCAACTGTGGCCCTGAAGTAGCAAAAGAGAGTGAACAAAATGTATGTGGGCCTGTTATGCAAATGTGCTTTCTGGAAGTACAGATTAGCTTATATCTTATTCATCAGCAGAAAGTTAAACGCAAGATGGAGGAAGGACCACCTCATCCAGACCTCCTCTGTGATATTGCAGTATTTATAAGGATTTTTTCAGGTGAAAAAATGTTCAAAAGTAAGCATTCGTGTGATATCAGGCAGCATTTATGATGCAAAAGAGACTGTATTTTGACAATACCATATTTTCTATAATTGGTAAGACCGCAAAAGTACGTACTTGACTGAACTCTTGAGTGGCAAGTATTTTACTTGTAGTAAACAAGATCATCAGAGAGGCATTCACAGGATGAGACCAAATCAGTGAGTGAGCAGCAGATGGGGCTTGAGATTCAAAAATGAAGAGCATGGGCGACTTCATCTCCTAAATCTATTATTGATTAAACCATGAACAGTCAAGACTCTCATTTCACTCACGTTTAGTGCAGCAGCTCTTGGCTGCCAAGCTTAGGGAGTGAGCAACCTAGCAGGAATTAGAGAAAAAAGCTGAATAACAAAGTATATGCAGACAAAGTCCAACCATACCGTTGTTATTAATATTAACTCATGCACTACTCAGGCCATTTGCACAGATACTAAAATCAGAGAATAAAAAAAATCTGTGGCAGCAATTGTAGCAGCACAAATACACAAGTGTCACAAACTCCTTGTAAGTGAGTAACTGATCTCTTGGGTACTGCTATCTGCAACATCTCCTTTTACTTCTTCCTGCTGCAGCTCTCTTTCTCATCCCTGTAGTGGCTGATGCACATCTACAGAGGTACAGGCAACTCTGCCTCATCAGAAAGTGATGCTTTGATTTTGTTTGTCTCCCTCAGCACCTAGTCCAAAGTAACAGACTTTCTTTCCTATCATGTTGGCTTCTAATTTGTTTTTTAACATGGTTGGTTTTTTGAGGGACTCTAAATTTTGCCTCTCAGTCTTTCCTACGTCCCATTCTACCATGTGAACAGGGAAATTTTACCCAACAAAGTCACTGAATATCCAAAGATAGTGCATAGGATTGAATTCTTATTGTTCTGTGCTCCTTCTTCCTGAATGATAAGGTTCCTGCTGACTTTGAGGGATTTCCCTATGGGCAGTCAGTAGCACCAGTAGGCTTTTGAATTGCAAAATACTGCATCAGGCTCATCCTGAAAATTTGCTGTCCTCTTACTTGAAAATTGTGGACTGAATCTGAGCTCCTCAGGGACAGCACTTCTGCTTTGCTCCTCTACCTAACAGTGAGTGTAGAGCAGGAAAGCTTTTGCACCATGACAACCTCTGTCCATTGCTCAAAAAAACCCCAAAAGGCCTGGTTCCATCTTCTTTACTCTCTTCACCAAGCATTTATCCATTGGATAAGATTTTCCTCAGCCTTCTCCAGAGGATTAAGAGTCCCGGCTCTCAGCCTCTCCTTGTCTCTAAATGCTCCACCTGCTTAACCATCTTTATAACCTCTTCATGGAGTCTCTCCAGCATGTCCATGTCTCTCTTCTACTGAGGAGCCCAGCAATGGACACAGTATTCCAGATGTGGCCTCACCAGGGCTGTGCAATGGGGCAGAGGTCACCTCCCTTGACCTTCTGGCAAAGCTTTTGCTCGTGCAAGGAGGTTGTTGGCTGTTTTTGCCATGAGGGCACATTACAGCTCATAGTTGTCTTACCATCCACCAAGACTCCAAAGTCCTTCTCTGCAGAGGTGCTTTCCAGTCAGCTGGTCACCAGTGTGTACTGGTGCCTGGGATTATTTCTTATTGTTCAATTGCCTTGACATTTTCCCCTGTTGAGCTCCATAAGGCTCCTGTCAGCCCATTTCTCCAGCCTGTCAAGGCCCCTCTGGACAGAAGCATGAACCTTTGGTGCATCAGTCACTTCTCCCAGTTTCGTAGCATCTGTGAACTTGCTGAGTTCTCTCACTCTCTCCCATCATCTAGTCCTCAATGAAGATGTTGACCAGAACGTGGCTCGGTATCAATCCCTTGGACACACCACTAGAGTCTGGGCTCCAGCAGGAGTACATGCTCCTGGTCACAGCCCTGTGGGTCCATCCACACTATCCATTTGTCTACATATGCTTTGTCAGCTATGTCTATTTTAAGCCCAAGTGGTAAATACTGCAGTTTCCAGATGGAAGATCCTATCTGGAGCTGGAGAACCACTGGCTGTGTGTATTGCATGGGGAAGTTGATGGAATCAGCCACTGGAGTGCTTTTGATTCTGTGATAAACAAGACAGAAGAGGCCCGTTTTCAGCTTCCAACAGCACTTAATCCAAACAGAGCATGGCCTGATCTACCTACAAACCATTGCCATCATATTCTGCACTCTCTTTTGCCTCAAGGGATGGTTACATCTAGCTCCCTGCTAGACACACTTGGCCATGTTGATTCTGCTCCACTTCTTAAGAGGTCAGGTCTTTAGGCAAGCACTAATAATTGCCAGTGGTGTCCAGAGATTTATAGGTTTGTTCTGTATCCTGTAGGCTTCAATCTTTTGCACTTGTTCAGAAACTCCTGGGATGGCTAGATGAGCTGGTTTGTTTTTTGCACTGGGCTTTTTTTTTCTCTTCCATCTAAATTTATTAACATGATTTTCAATTACTTTTAGAACCCTGATAGTAATTTATTTTTAATTATCTACACTATGTAGCTGTAACTTGCTAAATAATCAGGTCAGTTTAAGGTCTCTCTCTGAAAACGAGTATTACAGTCTCGGAAAGGCTCTCAATCTAGTTCTAGTATTGCTATTAATTCTAATTAAAATAATACTTAGTACTTATCTAGCAGTTTTATGTCTGGAGTATTTTGTAAACACTTACTGATTCATTTTCATATAATTATTGCAAAATAGGCAGGAAATAACAGTAAAAAATCTGTAGCACAGAGCAAAAAGAGGAAAATCACTTATCTACAATAAAAGGAGTTCAGGAGTATGTATTACCCATAGACTCATTTTCCTGGAAGTCTGTATAGCTCCCTGCACATGCATGAGGACCCACTGTACAGCAGCAGAAACCACACATCCTTGGCAGCACATAAGCAAATGCACACTCTGTCTTCTCTCAGCAGGGAATAGAGAGCAGAGAAGTGCA
Organism: Cyanoderma ruficeps; assembly: GCA_008694505.1. Classification (NCBI taxonomy): domain Eukaryota; kingdom Metazoa; phylum Chordata; class Aves; order Passeriformes; family Timaliidae; genus Cyanoderma; species Cyanoderma ruficeps. The sequence goes on along the minus strand of VZDJ01006585.1, from coordinate 5,000,120 downwards.
CATCATCAGGTTCAGTTTGAAAAGGAAAAAATTTAACCAACCTAGCATGAGGATTTAGAGAGACAATAGGTCTCCTCATCTTGATTCGCAGCAGTAAAAAGAATTGGATTCCTCAGCATATGGTTAAACACCAAGGGAAAAGGACTAAACAGACAAGATTGGATTGAAAGGAAGAGAATAGATCTGAAATTCAAATTAGGGAAGCAATGCTAAGTCCTTGGCCCTGTTACCAGATTTGACATTGACAGAGATTAGTCTTGGCACCATCAGTAATGAGAGAGTTGGGGTGCTTTTTAAGCTAAATTTGCTGCCAATATCTAAAAGATTTGCCATCCATGGATGAGCACATTGTGTCAGAAGGCCAAGAGCTATTAATACAGTCACCACATAATGAGTGGGGAAGACCAAAGGAGCAGCTTGTGTAAGATTAAAGGCAGTTCCAAGTCAACACCATTTCTGCAGTGTTACAGTTCTGTGGATCAGCTACAGCTGAAGTCTGGAACTCCACTGCAAAAACATCAGTGAAGCAAAACCACTGATCAGCACATTTGCCAAAAGATGCCCAGGAGGCACATGCAAATTATTTCCTCAGGAAAAAAAATTAAAAAAAAGAGATTGATGGCTTTGCTCCTTGGGAAAGAATGACACCAGTATGACAGTTCTAGGTATGAGATGGATACACAGTCTGATCACCAGCCACCAGAAAAGATGACAAAGAAGCCACTGCCAAGTGCTTCTAAGAGCTGTGTCACTAGTGGGCCATAAGGCTGAAGCATTCCCAGGACTTTTGCCGTAAATGGGGAAAAGTTTCTCAAAGTGTATGTGGCTTGCAAATGGCTCCAGAGGGCCCACACAGTCAAAGGAAGCATGAAGCAGCATGAAGGCAGAGAAACCATTCCCGTCCAGGATCAGCCAGTTTTCAAAGGTGTAACTACAGGACACATTGTCCTTTAAATAATATGCTGGGTATGTGCCAGAAAGGATGTTGTTTAGTGCAGTTATTCCTGCTGTCATAAAATAGACTGGTACTGAAACAAGACAGAAGTACATGGCATGAATTACTGGTTGTGAGTGGGCAGGAAAGAGTGAAAGGGGTATGCAGACAACAGAAAGGAATGTCAGAAGCACAGGGCAGTCTCAACATATTGTCTCCAGTCAAATGAGAATGTCTCCACACCAAATGAGAAACCCCTCTTTACTTTTACAGACTATTGGGACCATATTTAGTCAGCACCTATGATAAGAAAGGAGCATTTTCAGTTAGAAAAGTTTAAAAACAACCTGATGGATAAAGCCTTGGAGAGTCCAGTTCATTGCCTTCTACTCTGGTGGGCACTTGCAGCGAGACACGGGCTTGAACACAGTGTTAGGTTCCTACCTTGTGTCATCAGAATACCCAGAAACTTGGAAAATATCAGCTCAGCACAATTTTTTCTGTTTTCCTTTCTTAAGGAGCTGTGCATAGTTGTGAATTCCCTATTGCTAAATGTGGACGCCCCAACACACTAAGTGTTAAAGGCCAGGTTGGATGGGGCATTGAGCAGGCTGGTCTATTGAAAGATGCCCCTGCACATGGCAGGGGTTTGGATCTAGATGACCTTTAATGTCTCTTCCAACCTGAACCATTCCATGATTCTATGATACCTGCTTCACCCTGAATGAGTAGTTCAGGAGTCTGGCATTTGCAGAAAAGAAATTCAATTCATTTCATGAGCAGAATGTTATTACAGCAGAGGACCAAAGTCACTGGAACTTTTAATAAGAATCTGTGGCAGTCACAGCAAGGTAAACAATATAGGAGCTTAGCCTTCATGAATTTCTGGGTTAGTGCCCATGGAAACAAAAATCCACTGGAGCACAATGAATATACTATTCCAAGCACTGAGTCATCTTTCACTCAAGATATCTCCACATGGTGTGCAGTGTGGATAAAAAGGTTGTCTCCATCCTGTTCCCAGTGCTCTGCTTTGTCAGATTTCCTTCAGTTTTGTAGTTAGGTCAGAGCTGCATTGTCTTGCGATAAGCCCTGCCCTTACGTCCTCTCTCTTAAGTCTTCATGGCTAGTAGTACATTGTGACCCAGGAGCAACATTTTGTAAGTTTATTCCACATTGCCTCCCCACTTCTCATGGGTACCAGGCCAGCACTGGTTACCCAGACTCCTGCTCTCCTTCCAATTCAGTAGAGTTCACTGCCAGCCTTGTACAGGACATTGCTTGATAGTTCACTGAGTAATTGAAGATTTAAGGTAAATACTGTGATCCCACAGGAAAACTTCAGCCACTGCCCCACTTCATGCACTTCACATGAACCAGTCTGTGCATATGTGTCTTCTCAGCCAAGTACAGGTCAGAGATCCTCCGCCTCCATGCACAGCACACAGCCTGGGCTGGGGCCACTGGAGCAATGACTTGTTCAGTTTGACTGTTCAGGTTACCTTGTAACACTCAGAAAATGATATTCAAATATCTGTTTTTAAGGGGCAATGGGTGAAGTTTTACAAGGTCATACCTTACAGACTGGGGCACATGCTGCAGGCTCTGTTATCAAGGGGGATGTGCTGGGGAGGGTCACAGGCCACATATATGCCTGCTGACATCAGCAGCACACTGGCCCTAGGATATGTGAAAGTAATGATGGAGAAACTACATGTGACAAATCTCCACTACTATCCAGTCTGTGAAAAACACCGTGTCCTTGCTCAGAAAAATTCAAGAAAGAAACCAGAAGTGGCCATCTTTTGGGGTTAAGGCTTGGACTTGATTATCAGAGAGGTAATTTCTAACGTTAACAATTCTGTGAGAAGACAGTTGATACCAAAAAGGGTAGTGACATCCATGAGGAATGTGGCTGTGGATGATCAATGCTGAGGCAGGGACTGCAGCCATAAGCAACCCATGCCAGAACAAGAACATCTAGAGGGACTGTGGCTGTAGATGACAATGTGGTGGGGGAGAGGGGAGAGAGATGTTTCTGTATGGTTTAAAAATCTAGTATTTATCTTCTTTTCATTAATACACAGAGAAGTTAGTGGATTTTTTGTTAATTGGCAAGAAATTACCTAAAGTATGATTCTTCAAAGTAAAGCTTTTCTGCCCTTAGTAAATACCCTGACTGCATCTCACTCCGGGGTTGTCAGTGGTATCCAAAGTAAAATAGAGGTGATAATAGCAAGGATAATATCAACACTGGAACAGATTCTGGATTCAGAATAATCAAGGCAGAGTGAAGGACACACAGTAGGATAAACCCTATCCACTTCCCTTAAATTTAAATAAACATTTTATATATATATATACATATATATATATATCTATCTCATACCATTTCAAGTATATATAGATATATTTATGTATGTATACTTGAACACATGGGTGTCTTTGAAAATATTTGTATTTATATAATAATTTCTATTAAACATTAGCATCGTTTATTACATATTTGCGGTTTTATACACAAACTTTATATACAAATTTGAAACAGTGCACATAAAAATAATCTAATCCATATGTACCATACATATATACTAGATACAATATAACATATCATAAACAATCAAAAGATTAAGCCATATACTTTATGGGTTAATATACTGCTGCTCAGCCTGTATCAGTCTATATCTACGACAGACAATAGCTTTCTACATTAAAATTCAGATTATTTTGAACTTTAAGTCCATTTTAACAAAAGCTCGAGAGACTCCTGAAATTTGATGGAGGATTATTGTTTGTTTCTTTTTTAAGAAATCTAATTTTTATTAAATGTGTTTTTCTGTATATATACATGCATTCTCATGGGGGAAAGAAAACCAAGAAGATGCTTTAAAATTTTTTTATGAACATCNGACAAGGGGGAAAAAAAGTCTTCCCCTTTTTCTATCAGCAGGTTTTGCTCTTCAGCAGTTACCATTTCTGCTGATTCCTTGGCCTGGGAACCATAGGAGAGCTCATGGCCAGTCCTGTCCAGAACCTGTTGATGAGAAGCGATGGAGTCCTGGGGACTACAGAAGCCTTTGGGCTGGCCCCATGCAGGAGACCAGCAATGGACCAGCAGTACAATGAACCCATTATGTGAGAAAAATTTATACTTAAAAACTGATTGAAGTCTCTTCTTGCAATACATTTGAGGACATTTTGCCCTGCTATGTAGCATGATGCCATCTTTTCTTTCTAATATTTCTGTTCACTTCTCATGACCTAACGTAATGTAATTCCTTAATCATGACAGTTTGACACCATATCAAAATTTATGGCTAAGTGTACTTTTCATTGAAGTCAACCCCCTGCTGGCATGCCAGTGGCCATGAAAAGAAAATGTTCTCTTTCACTGCAGAAAAAAGCAAAGGTGTCTGCAAAAGAATAAATGATCTACTTATCAAACTGCATTTTAAATCTGTACTTTTAATGTGACAGGGTATTTTAAGTGACTTATTTTCCTTTTACTCTCTCTTGCTAATTGGTTGTTCAGCTACCAAAAGGGAAAAAAAAAGGAAAATTAAGTAAAAGAAAGGTGAAGTGCTGATGGAAGAATAGATTTGATTTCTCATACCACGGTCATGCTGCGGTTAGTTATCCACCTGCCCAAAGGCATGCAAGGACTATTCAAATACACACTGGCTGGAGGGAACCTTTCAGACCTGTTTATAAGCAATACGAGTACATCCACGCTGCTGCTCATTTGGTGCTGGGTGAAATGTTATGATAGTCAGACAGAATTAAAAGGAATGGCTGGAGAGATAAAGTCGAGAGCTGCTTAGTAAAAACAGAGTCACATTCAAGCTGTTTACAGCAACACTGGTTGAGGGTCTGGTTTTCTTTTAATGCCTTTTTTGACTGAAATGTTACAGTGAAAAAAGCTGTGAAGAGCTGGGGCAGCTCTATGTGACATCTCATTTTACTTCTGGATACCGAGAGATGAATGTATGTGAGCCCCCAGCATTCTCATTTCTATTGCTATTCCTCCAAAATTGAAATATCATGTACAACAACTTATTCTTTATGGCTTAATTTCCTTCTGCCCAAGCAGCCAATCAGAAACATAAATGGACAAAACCCATTCCACAATAAAACTGTATATATATTATATCACAGCTATATTATTCTGAATTTTTGCTGTTTTTGCCTAAGGATCAATGGATAACTGAAACACAACAGGAAATATTTTGTTTGCTTCTTAAGGAAAAACAGACCCACCCAATTGCTAATAAAAACCAGTATGTGCTGTTCTGTGAATGCATTCTATCATGGAAATTAAGTATTGAGTAAATAATAAACATCTCAAAGCAAACCTTTTACAGCCCAAATAACAGAATGAGTTACAGAATGATCTTTTACAACAGGAAAAAGTGCTCCATTATCACTGGAAGCAACATGAAATAACCAACGTTACAATTCAATTCCTGGTGCTTTCTCAGCAGTCCAGTGAATATTGGGCATTGTTTGGAAGGAAGGATTTCCTCCATTTGAGAGTGTGGAAACCAGCATTTTCAAGACTCCTCAAATTCTGATGCTGTACGAACCCAAGAAAACAGAAAATATCCTCTACATCCATCAAAGGTGGTGGTGTTTGTCCTCTTTTTAATCAAAGGGCCTTGAGAGCTATTTTAATTCATAAAGGTATCCAGCAAATGAATACTTTCTGCAATCAGAGTACAAAAGACATTGATTGTCCCTCTGGCAGAGCAGCTGCCCTTTAATTAGTCCAGCCTGCAAGGTGGATGGTGCTCTGTGACACTTTTGGCTGCCATGGGAAGCATTGCTCGTGCTGAAGTCAACGCTACTAATCACATCTGCTGAGCCAGGTTTCATCTCTCAAGGACAGCTTGTGGTTTGCAAAAACACACCAACATTTCAGGCTGCCTTGGGACAAGGTCTCTCTTTCAGTGAACCCTGAGCCTCGCAAGCCAGAGATCCCAGCTTGTGGGGACATAATCCTTTGGGTTCCAGAGCTTGTACCTCCCTGTGAATGCTTTCCTTGGGAAGATGCCTGCAGCACTTAGGTTTGCAGTTCGGATATAGCATGTTATGAGTGGACAGGGTCACAGACAGCACATGTTGTCTGCTGGAGACTATGTTTTCTGTTTTTATTGAGTACTTTTGTTGGGTGGACCATTTTCATGGCTTATTTTCCAGCATGTTTGTCGAGAGTTTTGTTTGACCAGGAATGGCTTCCCTGGGTTGCGCTGTGTATCACTAATCAATAAGACAGACACAGAGACATAATGTGGAAATGGATTGATGCCAGTCAGGAGAGAAGAATGTGACTAATTATTGCTAAGCCACCTGCTGCCACAGCCAGATTGAAACATCCCCACTGTTTGCTGCTAAGTTTAGCAGCCGATTGCTAGGTGTGAAGGCTTTCTGCCAGCAGTGCAAATGCCCAGCACAGAAGGGTGCCTTCTCCATAGCATATCCCACGACTTGTGCTTTTGTAGATAAACTGGCCTCAAACTATCAGCCCAGGTGCTGCTAGCAGGATAGGAGGTGTACAGCTCACCTCATTTGCCTGGCTTTTAGGACAGAGTTTTGAAGGCAGTTTGAAACTGAGTTGGAGACATGGCTGTGAACTGCAGTGCCAGCTCTGACCCCGTTATACAGATATACCTGCGGTATGCTCTGTCACAGGAAACTAGTTTTGAATCTTGTTTACCTCTGTAGGTTGTGACATGCTTGACAAAGACTGCCACAATTATCACCTTTTCCAAATGGGAAGACTGAGGTAGGAACAGAGTAGCAGCTACTTTTGTTCATCAAGAAAGCAGTGGTAGAGGCTGAAAACAGACCCAGGTCATTTGCAAAATCCCTCCTCCATGCACTTTTCCCTAGTATGTCTGCGTGTTTGCTTCTTCAATTTTTCTGGAAAGTTATTTGATCTAAGAGAAAAGACATGACACTTGAACAATTTTTAAAGCTAGTTATGTTGTTTACACCATCTCTAGAGCTACAAAGCTCAGTGATCAGTGTGGCTACCCCCAGGTACATTGCACTTCAGTTTTTGGCTGTTTTGTTCTAGGACATAAGTGGTTCTACTGCCTGTAGCAACTGCATTTGTAATGCTTTGACATATTACATTTTCTAGGGTCCTCATGGTCTTTGGACAAGCTGCCCATTCCTTCTTTGCTTGCTGAAAAATGAAGCTTTTAGCTCTTATTCCAGGATCAACATGTGGCTGGGATTCCCTGAACACACTGAATAAATCACACTGATTTCTCTAGTGTTTTTGAGCACCTGTCATTTTAATATGATTGCTATTCTGATGCATGGAAAAATCTGCCAGCTCAACATTAGTCTCATGGTAGTTGTTTGTTTTTTTCCTTTCAAATCAGACTGGCTGCATGTCAATCTGGAGACTACAATGTTTGCCTGCTACTGTGAAATATTTAATTTGCTATCCTCCTTCTCATCCTTCTTCCATTTCCAAATGGACATACAGAGCAATAGGCAGGAAGATCTTCACTTTCTGAAGTGGAAAGACGTAAGACTCTTTGGGAAAAGAGCGTGATATTTCATATTTCAAATACCTTACATTTTGAATTTCCTGCTTAAAATCCCTTTGAAGCTCATTTTAATTGGATTAGATGTGGAAATTAATTATCAGCAGTTAGAGACAGCTTTACCTCCTCTGAGCCTTGCTCAGATGTTAATGAATTAAGGATAGTTTCTATCTAATTTGGATTAGGTGACTAAACAACTCAAGAAAAGGCATTTCTATATATAGTGTCTCATTTTGTCACTGCTGGGGGATGTGCCTGCTGGGGGATGGCTGAGGTTTAAGGACTTGTGCAGTGAGGATGCTCACTTTTGCAACATGGAGTCATTAGGGTCTGCTCCAAGTGGGTTTTCTTGCCATGGTGCTGGAAACAGTTGGGCTCTATCTCTCCCTCAACACACAGGCAGCTGCACCAAATCACTCAGAGGAAGAGCCAAAAAGCGCAGACAGCATGTACCAGGGTAGATGGGCATATTAACGTGGTAAATACATTCAGCCGTAATCAATGGTTCACTGCTGGTGGGTTAAACAACCCACCTCCTCGCTGAAGGATTTTATTTGACAGCAAGGTTATAGTGAAACACAGAAATCCAATATCCTTTCTATAAAATACAGATGGAGAAAAAAATTATGTGGACTAGAATTATGGCTTCATATCACATTTAGTTTGTCCTTTGCTTGGATTGGTAGGCTGTGTTTCGAAGCTTTATAATTGATATTGCTCATAACACTAGGGGAGAAGAGAAGGAGGGCAGGCTATAAACTAAGAGATTGGAGCTGTAAGACAAGCATATTGTAAAGTGACAATAGGGAACAAGGAGGTTCAGGGATCACTAGAGGGCAGTCAGCTCTCCAGCAAGGATAATCGAGAAAGGGAGAAATGAGCTTGTGGGAACACAAAAGCAGCATGGAGGAAAGCAGCTGTAACGCCATAAAATTCTAGAAATTGTGTCAAATTTGCTCTGCTGTGCACCAGGAATCTCAGGGCAAGCAATGCGCTCTCTCAAAAGTGGTCTCGTTGTGTCAACAGGTTTACTGACATGAGGAGAGCAGGTGGGATTTATCTGTGCACATATAAAACAAGGAAGGGAAATTAATTCAATTTGAAAGAAAAAAGCTTAGAAAGAAAATTATATTGCCAAGTGTTTCAGTCTTGCATTGGGATGTGAAAATGTGGGAGTTCAAACCCGAAACCTAATTAATTTTTAGATACAGATTGCACACATTTATGGTACTTAGCTGCACGATACCAGTCCAGGAATGCCTTATCTTTTAACAAGACTGAAAACAGTAGAGTATCTGACTGTCTCCAGAGCTTATTAATGTAGTTTATTATTCCTATTGCACTGTTCATGGTGCATATGCCTGTGCTAACTTCAGTGGAAAAGGAGAGGTATGCCCAGTCCTTAAGACAATACTCAGGAACACATTAAAATAACCTGCATTTTGGATAACTTCAACATCTCCCTTCCATGGTTATGTTATAAGAACGCAGAGCTTTGGAAGCTGAGCATCATAGATCAAACAATAGCTATGGTTTAGTTCACTTGGCCTTTTTCAATTCATATGAGACTCTTTGCCACATTAGCACTCATTTAGAAAAATGGCAAACATGGCTCAGTTCTCCATACAGTTTACTGGAATAATTGCTAACTTTAAGGGACCCAGGATTGATTATGTTCCTACATACCAACAAAGACTATAGAATTACGTTGAATAACATGCTCTTGCATCAGTATTGCACATCTGTTGTTGAACTAGAGGCTGCATTTTTTAACCTGTGGTGTCATAATTTCAGTAGATGGTCACAATGAGAAAAGGAAATTGTTAACATCAGTCCTGTAATATTTTTTGACTGTTAAGTCAAACTTGTCTTTCTTGTGGGACTAGAAATGGATATTTTTAGCAAGCCATTTAGATTTTCTTAATGATTTAGAATGATGGAGAACTGATTTGCCTGGTCATTTCAGCATTATTCCAATAGCCGTCACTCTGAGACAGTGATTTAGAGGAACAACACCTAAAACCTTTGAGGAAGAGTACAGAGGGAAACCCATGAGAACACCTGTCTCCTTGACGGTCTTATCTTGGAAATATGGTAAACCTTCTCAACTTGCAAAATTTGGTGCCTCTTTCTCATTTTTCATATGGATAGCCCTTTCTTGACCCTGAAGTTAGCCTCCAGTGTGCTTTTATCCCATACAATTAACATTCAGTCCTTGGTTCCTTTGTACACTTAACTAGATGGCTCTTCTATACTTTCTCCTTGCAATATAGCTCATTGAATTTGAGTAAGTCTACAAGCTTCTCAACAAACACCAAAGATGGCACACCTTCAGCCAGTCATGCTGAAATTCATTTTCCAGGCTTTATATTGATTGTGTTTTTCTCTGAACTCTGACTTTTTTTTAATGTCACTTTTTTCAAAAACAGTGACAAGATTAGACCCGAAAGCCACATTTTTTCCCAGTGTTAGAGAAAGGGGAAGCTTCCTACACCTACATGTAAGAAATGTATCAGTGTCCCCACAAGCAGAGAGCCCTAGAGGAGTTGCAAGTAACTGGTAAGAGATAAAGATTAGTTGTTTATCTAAAAAGATACCCAAGGTCCTCTCCAAGTCATTGCTTTGCAGGACAATCATCTAATCCATTTGGTCCATGTTCTTTATTTCTAGAGGGATGACTTTACATTTGGCCTCAACAAACCATTTGAGAACTTTCAGCACATACACAAAAAAAGCTGATTCAATAAACTCAGAGGGACATGATGGGGACACACATATGGCACACAATGAAACTTATACCCGAAACTTGTCTGACATCTTGACTGTACTCCCATGCAAGCTGCCTTAAGAGTTCTCATACTCTCCTAAGGAGTCCTCTGTGCATTGTAGGCAGACAAGACTTGCTTTTATAGTCTCATAGATACAGGGAACTCATACATCATTATAATAAGAAAAAATTGTTTCCAGTGTTTCTGAAATGAAATGTTTTAGAAAGGGGAAAAGGAAGGAAATGCTTTGGCTCATTTGGTTCATTTGGACTTTGTATGAACTTTTCCCTCAAAGTCTTGAGATTTTCAGTGGAATCAAAATTTTTTGTGTGTCTACATCAGCATGTCAATTCAGATCAACAGCATACATTTGAAGCAAATTTCCTTGATGTGCCAGTCACCCCACTTGGACTCATATTTCAGAATAGTCTTGGATCATGTTCTTTATCGACAAAGCTAAAGTATTGGAAGGACTCCTGTGGTGCTTCAGTCATTAATGGGCCTTAAATCTGCAGTTAGTCCATAGTCAAAATGAAAATAAGGATAGTATGGCTCTGGGTTCATCAGCAACAACAGTTTTGCTCTACAAATCTGATCCTATTGAACAAACTGGTTTACAATATGACATAGCTGGTGTGCTTCAGCCAACCTAACAAAAACACATATTTAAATGCATTCAATTTCTCAAGCAACGTCCTTGTTAGCCTTCATTGTAATTACTTACTATAAACTTTTCCATCAATTCTGTTACCAGCCCCAGGCAGGATTCTTAGTTTTCACAAAGGCAGGTTCCCTGCAGTCTGATCTGACCTTTGTAGATATCAACTTAGAGTCATCATCTTGGGCTCTCTAAGAACAAATCAGATGACCTGATAGAACTTGGAGAATTTGGACTCCTCGATGTTGCTCATTGATCTATGACACAGTTTCATCATGCTGCATTGACCCACAACCCACAGAGGAATATGAAATTCTCATTATTTTCAAGGGATCCAAATCAACCTGCTTTCATTATCTAGCAGTGGACATCTAAAGCTGAGCTATTCCCAGGAGGCTCCTTCTGTAGCCAATGAAGAGAGATCGGCCTCCAAAAATAATTTTAAATGACATACGTTAAAAACTCATCTTACGATATGATTTGTCCCCCAACTGAGATACATTTTTTACTACACAAAAAGGGCCCAAAGGTAACTACGTTGGTGTATGTATTTTGGTTTTCAATGCAGATGAATCCCATCTGCAAACTGCTTAGAAAGAGATGAAAAATGAAGATTTTTACGAAGTAAAAAATTGAGATTTACATTTTGTACTGAAGCCATTATAAGTCTCAGCATAACAGAATAAAAATGCCCACAATTATAAAAAATTTCTCAAGGGAAAGGACAGGGACAGAGTTTGCTGTTACATGGAAGAGTTTAACTGAGATAAAAGTATTGTCCCCAGTTGGAATAATATGCATACAGTGAGAAATTATCAGTTAAGAGCTCCACTCTCCAGGTTTTTTGTAGAAAAAAATATATCTAGCTCTGCTGCTCAGAATCATTGTCTTAAGCTAAGTTTCACCTTGCTGGAGTCATATAATATCAGTGAATTCATTTACCTTTTTACCTTTCATGGTGGTGATAAGGCATTCATCATTAGTTTTCATGGTGGTATATCATCTGTTTCACACCTTATAGTTCTTACTTTTGCCTGCACTCCTGCCTTACTTAGCAATAGAAAAATACCTTTATCCCCTTCCTCTTATTAATTTATTTCCACTATGTAGTAAAGAAAGGAGGATAATTCATGTCAGCAGACTGGGATTTGTGGATGTCATAAGAAATCACTAAAATTGCTAAGTCCTGTCACTTGCTCCCTACTATTCTGCACTATAGTTGGTATATGAATTAACATACTACCGAAATTAGATGAGAACATGTAAGTTTTCTCCATAGAGAAACATCCCTCTGTTTTATTGTCCCAGCTTAGTGATATACTTTCCATACTGTACTTAGGTATCAGTCCTTTGCAACCAATACAAATTCTAGGTCTCTCTCTTCCACATATTTCCTTCTTCCTTGATTCTTCGACTTTTGTCTTCCTGTAAGTCATATAGAAATAAGTAGAGTTTATAAAGTTGCCTACAGCATTTTAAAACCATATCACTGCACTTAGCAAACAACAGCGCTTTTGCTGGTTGGTGCTGTGGATCACTAAAACAAGATGGATAAAGCCTTGTGAGAGAAAGTATATAGGCTTTTTGACCAACTTCTTTTTAGTACAATTGCTTTTACAAGCCTTCTTCCAAATATGGGCCTCAGAATGAAGTTTTATCTCCCGGGCATATGGAAGAAAGGCTTGTAATAGCTCTGAGCTGTGCATCACACCTAAATCCTGCTCATACATCTTGCTATTTAAAGGCTTGACTGGCACTTAATTTCCATCTCTATCTAACTGTTCCCCTTGGCTCCTTTCTCTTTCCTTTATTTCTTATGTCTTTCAGTCCTTTGTTTCCTTTCAGGACTTCCATCCTAAATTCAATATATTTCTTCCTGATCTACTTCTCATGATGTTATTATTATATTATTTCTTTCTTATAAGCATTTTATTTAGACCACAGAACATAAAAATATTCTTATTTCATTATTTCAGTTGTTTTTACATTCTGATTACTGTAATTAAACAAATCAGTTTTTATGTTTGGTTAAGAGTTTTTAAAAATTATTTTTCATATCCCATCTGGTATTGTTCCAAGCTGGCATTTTACTTCAAGAAAACTATGGTTTTGAGACAGGTTTCTTTGGCCATGCATCCAGTTACTCCCCTTAACAGTTTTAAGACAGAATTGCTCCTTGTGACAGCTTAGGTGCAGCATTCTGTATTCTGCATTCTGCTGCATTCTTGCCTTTTTTGCAGTCCTACAACAAAGACAAGTCGGTCCTTTTCTTTTGCTGATGATCAAACCAGGAATTAATACTAAAGGCTAATTCATGCCCAAAGAATGAGTCAACATTTTGTTGTTGTTGTTGAGGGTGATTTTGGTTGGTTTTTTTCAAAGAGCAGGGAGGAACATATGGCGCTCCCTGACTTGCTCATTTCCTAGACATATGGATGCCTTCCAGCCACCCCAATGGCAGAGTGGACTGGGGACAGACACTGTGCATTCAAGAGTGCCTCTGGCATTGGCACTGACACCCCTCTGCTATGGAAGGAGCCCTGTGGGGTACCCAGGGCAGCAATTCCAACAAAAAGCTGTCTTGAGGTGCCCCCCAGAAGATCACAGAGCAGCGTCCAAAAGATTAAATGGGTGGCATATTTGTCACTGTCATCTTTTGTAGATTTTTGTCCCTAAGCTGAAAGGTTTTGGCAAGCTATGTGCTCAGTGTTAAACTCTGACTCTGAGTAACCAATAATAAAGTATTTGCTGTCAGCAAAGATTAATTTATAAGTGTAATAATAGTTACATGCTTACTATTAAATATTTCTAAATGAAACATGCACATGTGGAACAAAGTCAGTTTTGTGACATCACTTAACTCTGGTCCAGTTTCATTAACTTTTATTTTCTTCACCTGCCTCCACTGTCATTACTGTCAGCCTTGGGCAGGCATTTTTGAAGCATTCATTTTAATTACAGCAAAATAAGAATGAAGCCCCTTGTGGTATTTATCAGCAGAGTTCTCAAGAAATTTTTAATATATTGAAAATAAATTGTGTTTATAGCACACTGCTTTCCCAGCTGTATAAGACTTCAATTTTTCATATATCATGCATTTACCACCTTTTTAACATTTAAACAGAGACTGGAATTTATACCCATTGATGACTCACCAGTCCCTGCTCCCTCAGATGTAATCCTCATTCAATGAGGAGTGGAAGTCCTGAGGGAACACAACTTATGCTGCAGTGCTGACTGGGGTGGCAGAGCTCAGCAAAGTGGGTTAATAAATCCCAGCATGATCTATTCCTAGCAACAGACGCGGTCACTCCAGAACCAGCTGTATCTGATCAATACATACACAAGGCCAGATAATAGAGAAAGTGACACTGCTGGATGCTCAGTGCAGAAGCTCATTGCAAAGGTTTATGGTAGAGGTAAAGGTTTTACTGGCCCCTTAGCGCTTGAGAAATGCAACCTTTGTTGAATGAATGATTAACCATTTGCTGGGAGCTTGGGGAAATTGAACAAATTATTTGTAGAACCTGCATGAGTAGGCTTTGGCACAGAGGACCACCTCTGACAAGCTAACTGTACCTTATTAAAGTAGGAAAACACTTCATAGACCCATTAGCAAGGAAGTGTTCACGGAAAAGACTAACTCCTCACTCCTGGGAGCTATTAGCACATAATACTACTGGCCTTTCCCTCTGACACGTGGAAGGGTTGAACATAATAGCCAAATCCTTGGTCTCACAGCTCTGTGGTCGATGTCTTTTTGCAGTTAAACACACAGGCTCATTCTGCCATTGTCTGTTGGCTTTAGCCATAACTGAGATCAGGCCATGGCTTGGCAAATCACTGGCCCTCGTGGGCATCACCAGTAACTCCTTTACTGTTTGGCATAATCCCTCTGCTTTGGCTCCCACAGCCCACAGTGTGTGCACAGTTGATGTGTCCAGGAGGTGCGAGCAGGTGTGGTAGCAATAGGCTGTAACTGGATTGCCAGGATTAAGCCGGTTGCCAACCCAATCTGGCATAGGGGGTGTCTGCAAATCCCCCAAACGTGCCTGGAGGCAGCTGTGTGACTCCTTGCATGCATGAAACTCAGCTGCTCAGAGTTACTCACACTGAGATACATAACTGGTGCAGCTTAAGGGACCCAATTTCAGCAAGGTTGTACTGATTTATCCCTCTTTATGATCTGACCATACATATTTATTTAAAATGCTGTCAGATTCAAGGTATCTTATATGCCTGTGTGGCCTATATTGCCTTTAGGATGAAATAGTGTATCAAGTGACACAAACTTCAGTAGTGGTACACAGTATTTATGTGAGGTGTTTTCCCCTTCAAATGGATGCCTGGCAAACAGTCGCTGAGTGAAGCAAGGTGGCTCAGGGATAAAAAAGCTTCTAGCAACCATAAAATCATAACACATCATCTTCTCAAGGCCTGACCCTGCCTAGGTGTCTTCAAGTTGGGATGTGCATGAAAGCCTATCAATGGCAGAGGTGCCTCTGCAGACTGCAGAAAGGGAAGAAAGGGGAAGATGCCAGCTATCCATAGTCAGAACTTCCTCCTCACAATCCCACACCTGGGCTACTCAGTGGTGCCAACTCTAGCACAAATGTAGCACCACAGAATTCATTTAATGTATACACACACACACACACACACACACACACACACNCACACACACACATTTATATATATACATACACATGAGCAGGTGTCACTGTATTCTACTTTCCATTCCCCCGCCCACAGCCTTGTCTGTTTAAACTCAGCCTTGTTGGGTCCAGGGCTCTCAGTGAACAGCCAAGCACTGTGCTGTGTGCTCACACAATAGATTTCTAATTTCAGATGGCCCTTAAGCTTAAACTGCCACAAATATCAACATTAGACTTCAGCTAATAGATATCAATTAGTGCCAAGGCCTCAAATTCTAACTCTGAACCCTTTACTTGCCTGAAAGACTAATTCATGATAACAGACATTGAAGTGTGGAGTGCTGTAACCTCCTGGAAAACTCTTGTGTTTATTTGCGAAAGCAATTTTATAGAAAGGCTCCAGGACTACACACATAGTTGTAACTATGGGAATATGCTGCAAGTAAGTAACTTTTCTTAGCTGTTCTAGTTGGGGTTCACATAATAAAAAATAATTAGAAACATAGTCTGTGGTGTTTATTTGTATTCTCTCCGTAGAAAGCAAAGACAGATAGACATTCTCAGAGGTTGATTCATCTTAGGTGTCAAAGATCCCTTAACAGATGGCTCCACAGATCTGCTCTCCAGACAGTTCAGAAAACTGAATCCTCTCCTCAGTAAAAACACTCACTGAAAGAGAAAATAAATTTCACTTTCAGGAACAATTTGTGTTCACTCCTCCTCTCCACATGCAAATTACAAACCTATATGAGGTCTACTCATATCACCTCCATATCTGTAGTCCTCATTCCTTTTCACTTCATTCTGTCGCACACCATTAGAAGACTGCTGTAAAGATTACTGCTACCTGTGATGGAATTGAAATAAAACCAGTAAGAGACACATCCTCTACAAATCATAGATTTTGAAAAATGCTAACACAGTAGCATTTGTTTTCAGTGCTTGTTCGTTAGCCCACTGACCCACTCTCAAGTCTTAAAAGTTGCTCTTTCTGCAGGTCCATTTTGTGATAACCTGGAGGAGATCCAAGTGCTGGCCATCCTACTTGACAAAAGGAGCTGAAACTTGTAAGAGAGTAATCACATTGAATCTGTATATTACATTATTTTATCTTTATGGCTGTGGGTTTTTATTATAATTTTAGCCTATTTCAGTTAAAATATTTTCTATTGCCTTCTGCTGGAAACAATTATCAGTGTGCAAAGAGCAAGCAATGGATTTTCTTATGGATTTTCTTACATTAAAGAGAGAAAGTGGAACGAATCACTGCTTCAAACACTCCTTTTTTTTCTTCTTTTTTCCTTTTTTTCTTTTTCCTTTTTTTTTCTGAAGGAGAACCAAGAAAGAAATTGATTTAAAGAGTTACGTAATTGGCACTTTGAGTTTCAATCTCATATACAGGAAAAAAAGTTCAAGAGAACATAAAATTCATCAAAATTGATCCAGAGTGAGAAGGTACAGCAGAACTTCTGAAAAACCATGTGAAATAAAGGTTAATCCAAAAGAATTTGAGCCTGTCAAATGAAACCATTTCTTGCCTCTGGAAGAAATGAACAAAAAAAATAGTTTGGTTGGGGGTTTTTATATTGATTTGGTTTTGTAGTCTGGGGTTTTGGGGTTTTTTTTCTGTTTTTTTTTTTCCCTGTTTATTTGTTTTTCCTTTTATTCAGGTTAAAAAGAAATTGGGCACACAGGATGGAATTTATCTGAGAAACTTCCTTGTGTATTACAGGTTTTATCTTTGCAAAATTTGCACTTATGTCAACCTCCAGTAAAAGGTCCAGATCAGTTCATTGTGTCTTTGTTTTATTTAAATGTGGTTGGATCAGGTATGGGAATAATGACAAGTGGGCCAGTTTCTAGGATTGAAGGCTCTGGTCTCTGCTGTGTAAGCAATTGCTGATCTTCAAGATGTGCTAAAGCAGCACAACATCTGTTTACCAGGCTCTCCAGGAAGATGGAGGAAGCATTTCAGTTGTGTAGATCAACAAATCAAATACAAATCAAGTATGCCAACAAGTTTTCTGCACCTTGAAAAAAAAATCAGAAGAGAGAAAGTGTCAATAGCAGTGGAGTTTCTCCACAAAAGCAGAGCAAGAAATAGTATAGGATAGTTTACATTAAGGAGGAAATTATAGATTCTTAAGGTGAGAAATGCTTTTTTTTTCCCCAGGTTTTTATTGATCAAATTCAATTGAACCAACCAGCTAAGAAATTGGTTGTAAAGATTCAACCTGGCTGTTCTGCTCTTGGCTGCTGAGCCATGGCATTACTCACACCTTTGAAGTTAGTTGGATAAGACATTTGTTATCAGAGCTATGCCAAGACTGCACTGGTTACTTTCTTCTCCTAACTTTATTTTTGCCTTTGCAATCAAAGACTTAACTTTTACCTTGGGGGAGTAAATATGGCTACTAAAAGCTTATTTTCTCTGAGGATGAAATTTTACAATAATGAAATACCCTGCTCCTCCAGTAGCCACCGGTCATGCACTATGGCTTGTGAAAACACCCCACTCCAGGAAGAGATCAAAGGAACACCTGCACAGAGACTCTGCCACCCCTCAGATTAGCTCCATAGCCATCACTGTGCCAGGGAAAAGGCAAAAAAGCAAAGTCCTCACTTCTGATAATAATATACATACATATTTATTTATGGGAAACAGATGACTATTTCAGATGGGAATAAGAAATATATATATTTTCTTCCTTTGATAAAGCAGTGAGTTACTAATTATCAACAAAGCAGAAGACTTGGACCACTGGCTCTAGATGTATCAACTGATGAGCTTGTAAAAATGCTGTTTTCAAAGCAGGATACTGGATAAATCCTCTGAGATATGGTGACTGTCCAAAAGATTGAACAGAGAAGACAGGAAACAAATTTTTCAATGTTTCCAAAGGATAATGTGCTGAAAAACTAACTTTAGGTCTGTCAATTTAATGCTTACCCAGGGCAAAATCTTAGGAAAGCAAAAGAGGATGTGCTGAATAAAGAATTAAGGGTGAACAGCATAATTAATACTAGACAACCCAGCTTAATGAAAGATAAAAGTTTAAATATGTAGGAGTTGCATTTATGGTGGGATTTCTAGTCTGACAAAATGTGCATTTGTTAAAAGAGCAGAGTTATACAAGGCCATATGACTTTCTCATATAAAAATAAAGAACTACTCAAACTTCAAAGTCTGGATAAGAAAATTGAGAATTTGCTAGAGAGACTTTAAAAGAAAATATTAAATGGGAATCATCTTTCAAAAATAACATTTCTGTTAGGGTTTTCTTACCCAAATGTAGTTCAAGGGAGTTCATGGATTGGGAGGGAAGGCAAGAGAAATTGGTGGTAAAGACTGTAGTTGGCACTAACTGAATGAGAGATAAAGATAGCTCCTAGAGAGAGGTCCAGGCAGCAGGAAAAGCTCGCTTGCCTTCTTTTAATTAAAGAGCTAAGTGCAAAGATCAAACAGCTAGGAACAGGGAATGGGGGCTCAAAGTGAAATAAAAAAAATGAATTAATGTTGGCAAGAAATAAACCCACTCTTTTTAATGAGAGCAGATCAGAGAGAGTTCAGATGAAATCCCTAGAATGGTTTGAAATTTGGAAAGTGTTTAATGAGAGACTGAAGAAATTCAGGTGAATTTTCTCATTTCAAGCTTCCATTTCCACACAGTGACCGTCACAGTGAAAGCTCCCACCTCTACTAACAGTGTCAGCATCTGCTGAGTGCCTGCCCATGGCTGCTACAGCATTCAGTCCTGCTCAGAGCACGGTCACTGACAGCAGGCTGCTCAAAACAGTCCAGGGATGTGAACTCAGCAGCCTCTCTGGGCAACCTGCGACACTGCCCGATAAACGATCAAAAANAAACCTGTGTGCTTAAATAGAATATTCTTTATTTTAACTTGTCCTGTTGTTGGGCACCCGAATTCATGTCCTTCACTCCCCCCTTCCCAATATTTCCCCACATGTATGAGATCCCTCTGAACTTTATGTTCTGTAATCCCTTCACCATTTTCATGGCCCTTTTCTGGACTCACTCCAGTATATCCATGTCTTTCTCATACTGGGGAGCCAATCACTGGACCCAGCACTCCTGATGCATCTCACTGTACTGACTAGAAGGGAATTATCACATCCCTTGACCCACTGGCAATGCTCTTCCTAATGCAGCCCCATGCTAAGATGAAAAAGCATGGGATAAATAGAGGACATAGAAGTCAAGAAAACATACTGGTGTGTCAGAAAGGAAAGAGAAATGATTGCAAAAGAATAAATGTTACACTGAAGTAGCAAATAGCAATAGTATTGTTTCCATTTTTAATTCCAGAGGATATAGCAGAAAAAAGAGTCTGTTGAAGCAGCCAAGAGTATTAAAGGAGAACCCAGGGATTACAAAGAAAGGGGAATGACTGAAGGCAATGAGGAGGTGTACTTACAGACAGAGTAGAATGTATTTCTGCCAGATAGTTTGTACTTCAGGAGCAAAAGTAGAGAAAACAAATATCTGGAAGTGTGGAGGAGTCAATGTGAGGAAGCCATTAGAATCACAGAATCATAGAATGGTTTGGGTTGGAAGGGACCCTAAAGATCATCAGTTCCAAACCCCCTACCATGGGCAGGGACACCTTCCACTAGACCAGGCTGCTCAGAGCTCCAAAGACTATCATGGGGAGCAGAGTCATGGCATGGGCCACAGCAGCAGCATCCAGCTCATGGAGTACGTTCATGTTGCCTTCTCACTTCACATTAATTTTCATATGAAATTTTTGAATAAAGAATTCTTTTGCATAAAGAACAGTAACCACAGCCTGGGTGCTGAGAACTACTCTAAAGAGCCCAGTGGTTAAAATGTTCTCCAAGACAGGAGACAAGGATTTGAATTTCTTGATGCAGAGGCATGAACCAAACACAGATGAGTACCATAAAATGTAAGCTATGGATTAACTCCCTTTCTAGTAGCTAATAGTATTCTGCCTTAGTGTCTGATTAGTGGGGCACATACTAAAAAAAAAGATTCAGTTAGTCCAAATCCCATTGCATCAAAGGCTTTCTGTAAATCTGGGATATTTTTTTAAAATAAAAGCTGAACAAAACCTGTAAATTGAATGAAGCAGCCCAAATTACGCAAATTAAGAAAAAGAAGAGTCTCAGGAGCAGAAAACTCTGTAATATACCACGTAAATGCTTAAGAAAATTCATTAACAATATTATGAAACTTGGTCAGTTTGTACTAGGAGTCAGGAAGGTATTTTTAGAAGTAGGGATAGACAAACCATTGGAACAACTTTTGGGTAACAGAGAATCAGTCTTGTAAGTTCTTAAATGCATACTACATTTCTTCATTGGAAGGTAGTTTCTGATTTAGGCAGATCATAAATCTAAATATAGGACTCTTGCTGTCACGTTATACTGGAATTCAGAACAGCTGATTATAATGGTTCAGGTCAGTTTGTTAAAATTCATTTGCCCAGCAATGAAAATGCAAGTGGGTTTCCTCTTGCAACTTGCAGACCCATACAACTCCCTGCTGGAAAGTTTTTCCTGAAATAACAAGTAGACCATCAGCACAAATTGTATCGTGAAAACAATTTAAAAACAACAAAAAACAAAAAACCCTCCACTTACTGTTATGCAGTAATAAAATCTGGTTTTATGTCACAGCACAAAGATGATTAGTTTGATTGGATTAAGTTGTAACTAGAGGAACTATCTGAGTCTGAAAAGCTTTTATCAAAAGTTTACCCTAATGGGTAGACAGAAAAGATGTCCAACTATCAGTTCCTAACTCTCAACAAACCTGAAGCTGTTTTCCCGGACTACCACCAGTTTATTTCATTATAATGCCTTTAAAGAGATGTCATAACAGCCCTTTGCTCTCAATCTTACAGTTTGGGGAGGGGATGTGTGTACGGAGGTGGTAATTCTGAGATACTGGAAGCTTTCCAACAGGATAAGAACTGCTTTTTCCAGACATCCTGCTAACATCAATTTGTGGATGGATGTAACTTCTTATCATCTCCATTGCAGGGCATGGCTGTCAAAGACACTTCCTGGGCCACTGTTCATATAGATTTGTTTGCTCTGTTCAGAAAGATAGGGGAGGAAAAATTCAGATATTCCTCCATTAAAAGGGCTGGAATAGTTAATGTCTAAAATAGTTTGTAGACAGTATTTCAAATAAGAGATTGAAATGCTGGATAAGGAGAAGCACTTTGAAGACTGTGATTAAGTTTCATCTTTGAAGACAGCCAAAAGAAAGCAGAAAAGCTTAATGGAAGAGGTTACTCAAGGTGACCTGCCATCACTGTTCCTGAATCTAAAAGTAGCAGCTTCATAAAAAGCTCTCTTTTTTTGGATTCAGAAACACAGCAAAGCAGTTAGACTGAATTTCAACCTGTTGAGGACAGCGGTGACTTTCCTCCCCACTCAGCCTTTGGGTTCACTGCTTCAAAAAGACCACCTACAAGTGTGCATCCCATTAGAGTACAATACCATGGGCTGACTACTGCAAAAACCTTTCCTAAAAAAAGATTTAATATACATACATACATACATACATACATACTTATATATATNATATATATGTGTGTGTGTGTGCATGTATAAATTGCCCACACTGAAGATATTTAGCCCCAGCCTTAACATCTACCAAAGGAGGCTGGGTGAGGGATTGCTTGGAGGGAGAGGTAAATTTAATTTTTAAAGACATCCAATGGCACAGCCAAACACCACTTGCAATACAATACCACTACATAGGTATGGAAAAGTCTTCCCAAGGAATTTTCCCAGGAATTTTTACCTAAAAAAAGGCTAAACCAGAAAATATTGCCTTGATCTCCATAGCACTTCCTATGAACATCAGCTAGCTAGCAGCATGAGAGATTTGAATAATACTTGGAGCCAAAGACAACTACAGAGTGTTCCACAAGGGAAAACAAACATTGCAACGTCTGCGGTTCTAAAAAAACCTTCAGGTGACTCCTTATGAAGTTTCTATATTGCAAGGGTGATGGAAAAATATCATGGTATGCCTGCATGCTGAACAAAATTGCCCAGGAGACCTTTAAATAAGTCTAAGACACACTTGCAAATGCCACAGATACTTTTTCTTCTCTGCGTGGTTTATGTAACATGTACTGTGAATCCTTCTTTTACATTAGAAAGATCTTGGTCATGTAGCTGACTTTTAGAAAGCATTAAAATGTTGTCATCTGTCTCAGAGGCAGGGAGACACAAATTAAATTCCACTGGACTAGAGGGACAAAGAAAAGCAGGAAACTAAAACTAATGTTGGAGTAGTGTTCCCCACTCCTGTAATAGAAGTTACCATGGTGAACAAGCAAAGAGAAAAGACACTACCTCATATCACAAAAGATGTGGAGAGATCAAATACATTTCAGTGTTATTTCAAGCTTTATTTCTTTCTTTCATGTGTTGTATTTTTCTAAGAACGTATTTAAAAGATACTGTCTACAATGCACATTTTTCTTCTTGAGTGTCTGCTGTTGAGTACAAGAGTAAAATAATTTCACAGAACTTCTGCAAAAACAAACAGAAGACAAACAAACAAACAAAACCTCAGTAACATTTCTCCTTCCCTTCCCAAAATAAAATGCTGTACCTGCTTTTTCAGATTGTCTCTGAAATGTTTTTTTCTGGGTACAGAGCACCAAGTAAACACATATATTACTGCAGTTTCTGCAGTCACTTATGTCTTCTTTTCCAGAGATCACGAAGACTGAGATAATTACATTCTCCAAGAGGCAAAACAATTTATGAAAAAAAATTACACATATTCTTATTAAAAATTTAATAGGACTTTCATAATCAGCTGTTTCAAATATGTATGCATGAATAATGACAGCTAGAAACCAGTCTCTGCAGATTGCTCATAAGGAGGGTGTGCAGCTGAAGTCAGGGTAAGAAAAGAATCACAATAAAGAGCAGTTTCTTTGAGCTTTTATGAGGTCATTTGGCCTAGGCCAGATAAAAGTGAGTATTTCTGCAATACCCTGTAAAAAGAGGGAGAAAACAGAATTAAAGTTTATCTTTCACAGCAAAAACAAAATTCAAAGTCAGCTTCTCAGGGATTAAGTCCACCAGAAAATAAAGTCTTCCTCTTCTTCCAACAGGTTTTAGCTTTTAATTATGTAAAGCCTTCATGAAGGGATTTCTATCTTTTTGTAAATTCAATTCACAAAATGTCCTAATTACCTGCAGACATATTAATAACTCTTTGAACAATACATTAACATAGCAGGCTGAAATGTGTTTTCAGAACAACAGTTAAACAAGGCTTAAAAATACACCCATCCAAATTTCTTGTAGAGTTCATATGTAAATACATTATTGGTATGGTAAATATGGTGAAAAACAACAAAGTGTTGAACTCCTTCAGCTGTCTACAGGTCATAAAACCTAACAGTACTGTAGATTGCAAAATATAGCCATTTCTGCCCCTCCAGGGAATTGCCTTTATCTACACATTGTCATTTCCTTAGTGAATTTAAGCAAAGTTTGAATAACAATTTTAATTCTAATAAAACTGAAAAGACAACTCATGGGAAGCCAACAAGATTATTTAGATACTGTCTTCAGAATAAAGCCCTACTGCAAAAATATTAACATAACTGCTGAAGTAGCAAATTATGAAGACAGTGACATAAGAATATCTAAATTTATGGGAGAAGGGTTGGAAGCAAGGGGCCTTTAAAAGTCTGATTATTTTAATTTCCTTTCTATAAAATGCCAGCTCTCAAAAAGAAGAAATAGAGTTGTGACAAAGCCATCTCCTGAGGAACAAATAATCTTTGTCAGTACCTGAAATTGCTTCAAAAATCATCAAGCCTAGAAATAAAGGCTCTGCAGACATACTTGCATCAGAAGTGAGAATTAGAGTAGGGAACCTCTTTCAGAAAGGAACACGGGTGCAGTGAGCCTTAAGAAAAGGACATATTTTAAAGCAGAGGGCCTGGTCTCTCTGATTCAATAGTGGTGTTTTACTGACAGTCTCCACAGGCAGGAATAGTCTCCCTTTTTGTTCATGAGAAATAGTTGGAAGAACACAGCCCACGACAGTATTGCCTTTCACTTAAAAAACCTGAAAGTTTACTGAGTCACCTCATGCACTTCCAGCCACATGTCTCAGCTGTCCAGGTTTATCCAGGCACAGACTATGATGCAGAGAACATGGCTGTAGTGAAGTTTTAGCCTAAACATCAAGGCACTCCCAGCAGATGCCTTCAATGCCATCATCAATTCTTCTTACCTGCAATACGCGTTCTGTGATTCTTTACAAAAAATCATGTTTCAGATAAGGTATGTGCCATTGCATGGTGCCCAAACACAGAGTTGGAATGCATTTATTTTAAGATCCCTTCTCATATTGTTTCAAAATTAAACTACATAAGTTGTCATAATGAAATGTCAAATTCAAAGCTAAACTAATACTGACATTGGCCCTAAAAAGAACAAACAAATTCATTATTCTTACCTTGCTCCTCCTTTATTCCAAGTAGTTTGACTCCTGGATAAAAGGAAAAAAAAATGCATTAGTACAGTACAATGTACAATGTGCAATACAGTCACATATTTATGCAAGGCATTATGGTTATCTAGTTGTGTGGAGGTTTTTTGATTATTTGAAGCCCTTTTGAATGCCACTTAAAATAACAATCAAATCCTTCTGCAAGATTCCAGTCCTAGCAAGAAATATCTCTGGTTTGAACTCTAAATAAATAGCAGGATGTATTGACTCAAGAGATAAACATATCTTGCTCCTCCTAGTAAAAAAAAACCTAGAAATATTTAAAATATTTTCAGATACTTCAATCCTTAACCTCACACAATTTGAAAGACTGAGAAGTTTCTTCTGTTCCTGCCCAGACTGCCACTATTCTAATTTAGGATGAGATTCTCAAAGCAAAGAATGATTGAGCTCAAGATCAAGGCAGGTGAAACTCATCTGCATATGAAGTTTCACAGCCTTGCCAGAGGTAAATCATTAAACTGAGCTATAGCCTGCCTGGACCTACTCATCTGAGGTCCCTTTATTGATGCTGATACTTCTGCTAAGTAGTTTTTGTATTTTCTGCCAGGAAGGACAAGCATGTTACTCTCAGTAAAAAGAAAGAACCCAACAAATAAAAAAACAACCCGTCTTAGGAAACAAATTAATAACCTTTTCAACTCAGATTGTACATAGCTTAACCAAGTCAAAGCTCAGTTAGCAAATCACATTATTCATTTAAACAAATGTAACCATTGTGGATTGCATTCTGGAACCTTCTTATACAAATATTCTCTTCTCAATATTCCCATGTTAAGTAAAGACTTTTTCTTTGTTTTGGGAAACCAGCATTTTTTTAGTGCAACTTGATCCTTCTGAAAGTATATTAAAGACAGATTGTTTACAGAAACCTGTGGCATGCATGCTGGCCTTGTGACTTCAGGGCCCTTTGAGCTCTTTTTGCTGTGCAACAGTAAACTTCATGACTTGTTCCCTCTTCAACTGGTCACAAATAGCATAAATCAAGTGCTGGTTGAGACTCCAAAGAAACTTTCTCATGGGTCATGCTGCAAGACTAAACAAAGTGCAAACCCACAAACCACGTTTATTTAAAATAGTTTTATCTGTAAATCATATTTCCTCAAGACAAATTTATACAGCATCTTACTGAGTTCCTGTTCTGCACATGGGAAAGGAAGAGAATGGGGTTTCCTGTCCCATTACACCTGTGTATTCAGGGCATAGTTGCTTTCCACAGCAAATATCTAGAATTATGCATCCACTGAAAGAGCAGAGTCAGCATTTGAAGGAGCATTTCTTTCTTATGCATCACGCTGGATATAATGGAGACATGAGACAGGAAGATGTAATATGTCACCTTGCCTTCTACATTCTGGGTTTGCTACAGCTTAGAGAATTTCAACAAGACAACTAGTATTTCATTAAAGAAGAGTAGACTTATAAATTTCACATGTTCACGATGTGATGTCTCCCCATCTACAGAATAAACAAAAAGGTACTTGACAGTGCCCCATTTTCATGCAAAACATTAAAAGGTCTCTGTTACAGGCTTGCCATGCATTAGCTTTTGGTCTCTGCAAATCGCTGCACACTTGGATATGGGCAAACGTCACAAGGCAGTGAATAACAAAATGTGCAACTGTTTTAAAGTTATTTTTTTGTAACAACAGAAGTGTTTCACTGATCATTTGTGCCACAGCAGTGAACAAATACTATCTCATTTCTAAGTCCCGGCTGAGTAATGATTAAATTAGGAAGAAGTTCTTTACTGTGAGGGTGGTGAAGCACTGGAGCAGGTTGCCCAAAGAAGCTGTGGATGCCCCATCCCTGGAAATGCTCAAGGCCAGGCTGGCTGGAGCTTTGAGCAAACTGGTCTTGTGAAAGGTGCCTTGTGGTGTCCATGGCAGGCAGGTTGGAACCAGACGATCTTTAAGGCCCCTTCCAACCCAAACCATTCTGTGATTCCATGATATGATCTTATTAATTAAACCTCAATATTGAAAGGACAACGATTATCCTCCTATCCTAACAGGTTTATCCTTACGTCAAAGGCAGTGCAAAGGGCATTAAAACTTTCTTGATAGCATACAGAAAGACTCAGGGCTTTCTCAAGGGTGCAGTAGCTCAGAGAGAGATGTGGAACTTCATTATGTTATTTTGCCATTAAAAAAGGAAACTACATAGCCACCCAGAGAGTGCCCTGGCATCTATAATCAAAAAAGCAGAAAAAATTACATTCGCTAAGATCTTTCTTTATATAACAGCTTATAAATATTCCTAATAAAACACAAAATGTCTGGAGGGTATTTGAATTAATGAAAACTCATTTCCTATTGCTTAGGGGACAATTGGACAATGTAACTTCTTTCCTGCCCTCTGCTCAGGCATACACAGTATATTCAGCCTCCTTTCCTTTTCTCTATGTCTGCTGTGATATCCATGTCCCTTTCTGAATCCCCTAGCCCCCAGGAAATCAGGGCAGAGCTGCAGCTGCTCTGGAGCTCTGCCCATGGTGATATGCCAGAGGGCTGCAGTCAAACAATGCAGAGAATGCACCACCCCTTAGAGTGGTCACTGTTTTAGGCTGTCTCCTATGCTAGTCACTGCTTTTCACAAAACACGTGGAAATTTAATTATCTCTGAGACTTATAATCCCTCTCAAATTTGGCTAAGATTGGCCAGCAGCTGGAAAACCTTATTACACGCAGACAGACAGTGTGATTGTACAAACCTCATTTCTTTAGGAAACCAGGCTAATAGAACTAACAGTGAAAAATGGAGTAGGTGCATCAACAATAGAGCACAACATTCAGTTTCTGTTAAGTGTGAAGTTGTCATGACTGTAAAGAGTTCAAACAGGGAAAAAAAAAAACAAACCCAAAACAAGAGGGAAAGAGAACAAATATTTCCTCTTTGGTGCCACTGCACAGATGGAATAAGCTCAAAAAATACCTTCAGGTCTTTATTTTGGGAACTTTTTAAATTCTTTTAATCCTAGTATACAGTATGACCTGTTTCAGCTAGCTCCCTTGTAATGTAAAATGCCAGGCTGCAGACTACATGACTTGTCAGCCCTGTCTGGAGTTCAGATCTTTTTATTTAAAGTCCCAAAGGAAAGGAGAAGAATCTTGGTATAATCAAACACACTAAGATTGCTGCCTCCAGCCTATCTTTTGAGATATTATTTTTCTTTCTTGTACTTGTTACCAATACTCACTTTTTAATTCCTATCCATTATGACATATTCTTTCATATTTTAATCTTTTCCTGCTCTGTTTAGTCTTCAAATCTCATGTTATAACATAAAGGAAAAATAGATCTAGCATTACCCAACAGAAGGTAAGCTCCTTGGGAGTCATTAAGTAAATAACAGAGTAGGAGATTTATCACTTCTATACATGGGGTTTTATTGCATTTGTGTTGATGCATTCTTTGAATATATATAAAATACCCCCTCACACAGATTGGCCACATACATCACAGAGTCATCTGTTGTTAAAACTGTGCCTGGGCTGAGCACCACTCCTTTGGTGGTACCAACACCTGCCTTGTGAAAGAGGGCATGTGCATGAGCTTAAAGGAAAACCTCTGCCACCTCTGCAGACAGTGGCAAGGTTTCCAGGGGTGAAGGCAGGTGTTCTGATGGAGAGGCTCGAGTAAGATATCGGGGATCTTGGCTGTGTCACACATTTCCCTTGGAGTTTATCAGGAGACAGTACACAAATGGGGATAAAAGACACCAAGCGGGCTCATTGCCTTTGTAGACCAGGCACCATCCAGCAGACTTTACCTTTGGCACCTTCACTGTGTATCAGGTGGCTGTGTCCTGCCTGCAGCCTCTAATTCTGCTATCTGCAGACATGCTGGCCTTCAGGAGATGGCTCAGGCCTGCCATACACTGTGCTCCTTACTCACACTCTTTAACTAGCCTGGACACCCGTAACTTGCTTTCCATCAGCTTCTGGACTGCCTGACAGGTTTCAGATCTGTAAAGCTGCTACTGCCTGCTCACAGACCTTATGGGAAGTTGAGCTGGCATGTCCTGTCTCCTCTCACCAAGACCAAGAACCAGCACAAGCCCAAAGCTTGTCCAAAGCTCATAGTGATGAAGACACCCTTTTCCCACTTCCAGTACATGGAAAATTACAGTAGCAAGAATATCTGCTTTTTAACCATGCCTTGACTTTGGAGATGCTTGAACCAAACTCTTACTAGAATTCACTGGCCAACATACACATCCTCACCAACTAACCCAATTCAAGCTTTTATATTTTATCAACTAAACACCTTTCTCTACACTGTCATACACACTAAATTCTCTTAGACTCTCGTAATTTTGCTTCTTAGTCTTCCTAACTCTTCCATTTCTGTACTAGGGTCCTTTCATCAACAGAATTTCAACCCAATGGAAAATTCCATGATGGGGAATACATATAATTTTATTGTTTTAACACTGAAAAGTGCAATTCTAAATAACAGTCACATTAATGTCTCATTAGGACAGTAAAAAATTAATGGATATTTAATAGATTACGGTCAAGATATCTATTCTTCAAAGAATCCTTACAAATACTGGTTTTAAATCAAATGTAGTTGAGCCTTCTTTGTCATAATTTTACATAGGTAAAAAATGAACAGCTATACATGGAAAGAAACATAAATAGATCAACAGATGCAGATATGGGACTTTTTCCCTCCAACTTCAATATCATATTCAAGTATTTTCAGCATATCCAAGCATCTTTTGTTTAAAGACTTTAAAAAAATCCCTAATAATTTTGCTATCTTTGTTCTGAACTTAAGCAAGTACCGTGGATGTGGCTTCTTGCAATGAGTACCTCACACGCAAGGCCACTGAGTTCTGCTGCAAAAGCAGCTGTTCCTCCCTCCTCCCATTTGAACAGCTTATATTTTAGACAGAATTTCTTCTTGAAAAGTATTGAGGATAGCCAGCCAGGGCTCTAAGTTCTGTCTGGCGGGTGAAACACACACAGACACACAATAGTGTCTGGAGAAAAATTCAACATTTAAACAATCTCATTGTTTCTACATTCTGTACCAAAAAACTTACCAATGTGCCATTATTGAGGTAGTCCAGCATATCCAGGGTTGATGTTATTAGGCTGTATTTTGTTCTGGAGCCGGTCCAGGAAAGCATTATTTACCCTTAAAGTGCAATAAAAAATGAATAATAACTGAAGGTAGCTGAGAAGTTCACAAACTATTGAAATTTAACATTTGTGAGTGACTTTCTCTTCCCATCTGTTCAGTGCCCATCTTCCCATATTTTTCAAGCCTGTGGTGCATAACCATGGACAGGCATGAGATCAGGTGGATTTAATTTTCAGTTCACCAGATGCTCCCTTATCCTGGGATCAGCCTATTGGGATAAAATGACACACCTCGGCTGCTCTGCATAATGAACAAAAATTCTCCATGGAAAGATGACCTGCGTACCACCATCCACCTTTTTAGGGAGGTTACCTATTTTGATAATTCACCTTAAATAATCTTGCAGTCTTCAGTGCACACGGAAAGTTTCCAGAAGCACTGATTTCCAATAAAAATGGAAAAGCCCACTTAAGCTTGTTACTAATAGACACAATTTATGCAGCTGACAACTTTCTCTACTATCCAGCTCTGAAATTCTAGCATTTTCTTGCACTGCTCTATCAATGTAGAAAGCATGGATAAATACAGACACAGTTTTCCTCAATCTGTTTTAAATATTTTCACATTGGTATTGTTCAGCATGGAGAAGAGAAGGCTGTGGGGTGACCTTACAGCAGCCTTACAGTACCCAAAGTGGGCTACAAGAGAGATGGAGACAGACTTTTAACAAGGGCATGTGATAAGGGGCAAGGGAGAATGGCTTTAGACTGAAAGGGGGACTGATTTAGACTAGGGTTAGGAAGAAATTCTTCACTATCAGGGTGCTGAGGCACTGGTACAAATTGTCCAGAAACACTGTGGATGCCCCATCCCTGGCATCCACAGGTTCCAGGCCAGGTTGGATGGGGCTTTGAGGAACCTGGCCTAGTGGAAGCTGTCCCATGTCAGGGAGCTTGGGACTACATGGCCTTTAAGATCCATTCCAACTCAAAACATTCTATTATTCTCCAGAAAACTGTTTCTTTTTCCCCTGGATTACTGCTTAGGACTGACACACATGCTTAGACATAACTGTTGTCTTAATGTTTTGTAAGAATGAGATAAAAAGAAAAATACTGGGTTATTTCTGTCTAGGGATATGAGATGGTCTGAATCAAAAATCCTTCATTGACTTTTGTGGGTAATTATTTCAATGTCTTTGCTAGAGAAAAAAGAAATTAAATCAGTCTGATAGTGGTTGTCTATCAAAGTATTTTTTATATAATGATTAGGGAAAAAAAAAGGAAACAAATGGTGTTTTTACTTTTGAGCCTGAGCACTGTTTCTCTTTACCAGCAGAAAACAGCTGAGAATAAAGCTGTGCTTCAGGATAATGAAAAGTCAGTTAGGGACAGAAGTGGAAGATGAGAACTGTTGAGCACAGAGAGGTCACAGTAGGGGGTGCAAAGAAATGCAGCTGCAGAAGGTCTTCCTGCACAGCAGGTTCCTTCTGAATCGATATCAAATTCCAGGTTTAGCTCTGTCTGCTAACCTCAGATACAGTCAACCACAAGATGCAGCATGGACAAAGTAGACCATTCTAAAATAAATAAAAGTGTTGATATAAAAATAAAAATATAAACACATCTAGGTTCATATACAGATACACAGATAAAGTGTGTCCCAGCTGAAGTTACTGTACAGTAGTTATCCATTAAACTATTAATAGTTTCTACCCTACGCTGTATCCTATGCTGATAGGATAAATGAAGTGAGAAAGGCACTCGGGGTCATACTGCATACAGTGAGCAGTTGTAATAATGGATATTAGTGACTCATTTGAAAGCAAAGCTAAACCAGAGTTGAGGTCAGGGATCCTCATTGCAATAGTCTTCTAAAGCATGAGTGCCTGCAATTTTGAGGCCCTTTCCAGATAGGAATTCAATTTGAGTGTATTCTGCATTTTTTGCATCATACCTCCTCTGTTCATTTTTAAGTGCTCTTGTCCTGATTTCGTCTTCCTGCTTTTGTTTCAATTCCATTATTTCAGCCTGGCAATGATAAAAGTGCAAAAGAAACAAATAAACGAACTTACTTTTAATTAACATACTTATGTCACAAACCTTATTAATTCCACATGATATTAACCTCAGTTAGAGTCAGAACTTCTCTCAGCAGCATTTTGCTTACTTGACAGCACTACATTAAAAACTGAGCTGGTCTTTCTGTTCAGCATGTGGATGATTTTTGTTTGTGCCTTAAAGTGGGAAGTTACAGGATTCCGACATTTACAGTCCTAGATTTAAGGGGGGGTTGGCAGACTGCTTCCTTTTGTCCCAAAACACAGATTTAAATTTCCTGGTGGGTCCAAGGGGGTTGACAGCCAGCCATACCCACAGGGTAAGAAGGAGACCTGCCTTTACAGAGTGCAAGCAGAAGATGAGATCTACGGTATGAGATGTGGTGTGTCACCTCCAGCTCCCCGTGGCTCCCTTCATGGTGAGGAGAGAAAATGGTACTTGTTGAAGACGGTGTGGTGGAAACATATACATGCTCCCAGCATTGCAGCAGACTCCCAGCCTCATGTAGTATTAAGGTATATAAACAGTGTCAAAGGGAATTCTTTTCAGAGGAGAGTCTGCTCATGCAATTTTAGCCAGAACTGTGAAAAAAACACAGTTGGGGTGACTCTGGTCTGTATGTGTGCTTGTTTGTCCAGCTCCTTCTGCCCGCAACACACCCAAGATCTTTCTGCAAAGGAGATTTGGCTTGCAGGGCAAGGGACAAGGCATAGGAACAGACCCATCTTTCATATTTTCCATAGCAACTGCACAGCAGTAGGAATAGAAACTAAAATAAAATGATGTGGTGAGATAAAAGCTTCAATAACTGAAGGGAACCACAAGGCTTTTTTTTTTTGAATCAATTTAAGTGGAACATTAAGTAAAAACTATGCAATAAACATATGGAGAAAATCAATAACTGAGAATGTGTTGTGTATCAATATTTGTCTAGCTCTAAAAGAAGAAACAGGATTAAGAAATAAAAAAGCCAACCTCAATTTTCACTATTTTAAATAACTATTCAACCTGAAAATTAAAATTCAGTATCTGACTTTGCAATATGCCGACTCCTCTCTTGGAGTAATGTTCTGAAGTATATTGTGTGTATATGATGCAGTGTTCAAAGTGTATTGAAAATTTCTAAATCAAGCAATACATACTAAAACCTGTTCTGAAGAAAAAAAGGGAACTGACAATACCTACACATTTTATAGCTGCACTGTGCTAGGAGGTACACACGAGACAGAATTCACAATTACATTAATAAATATTACTCTGAAGTAGAAACGAGCCAACACATATATCCAAGGGACAATTATTGGAGCCCTTAAAATACATATTATTTAGAGTAGGTTTGTAAGTAGTGCATTACTCTGCACAATAGGTAGCAGCAACTGTGAAGGCAAGGAGACCTTGGAACCACACAGCAAACAAGAGCAGCCTTAGAAGCAGCCAACACCTCCTTAGCAACCCATGGAAATCACTAAAGAGTCTACAGATCTACACAAGTCCCTTAAACCAAGCCAATGAATTAAGGGTATGCTAATTTACATCTGTAGTTATTTTCTCTTTGGAAGGATCCATGTACAGACTATAACAGGAACCAGCCTTACACTCATTCAGGCTGGGTTTCAAAAATTCTTTCTTTGTATAGGTTCTGGGAGTAAGCATACACCTGATGGGATAGGAATTAAAAGAATCCCATTTACCCCACCTTTTTTTTTCCAGTAACACAGTTGTTAGAATACTATGAAATGAGGGTACATCCCCAACATGTAAAGAATATATATATGTGAAAGTGGATGAGTAACTTCCCCACCTCTAGAAGAAACTCAGTGCATGGAATCTGTTGTGCTAAAATTCTCCTACTGGGGAAGTAGCTTAATATTAACTTGGATGTTAGTAACAGCAGAAGCACAGCAAGTGGCTCAGCACTTGCTCACATGTTTTCAAATTATTTGCTAGATTTTCAAGTGCTGTTCTTCCTGTACCTTCACAGTCAGACCTGGAGCCAAGACAGGTAACTTTGCACAGTGCCATCACCTTTGGTAGAGGAATTTTATGTGGATATGGTACTCAAATCTACACCAGAGGGACTACACATTTCAGGAAATGCATGAGGCATATGCTGAATGTGGAGTTCAAAGTTGCAGTTATAGCATGCCTGCTTTTCAGAAAATTCAAAACTCTTTAGTTAGGTAGTCAGAAAGGGCATACAGAGGCATACTATAATTAACAGCAAATCTGAACATTTCCATATCCCCATTTGAAAAGGCAGGGCCCGTGGCCCTTAATTGTCTAGAAAGAGACAATTCAGAGAGATCATCCTTAATTTCTCAGTAAAACAACTTCTGCCTGCAAGACAGTAAACTGGTTTCGTTAGACTATGAAATCGGTTGCCATGGTCAAAAAACCCTCTGCACAATTATTCAAGTGGAGAGGTGAAAAGGAGCTCATTTTCCAGATGCAAACAGCCTTGAACTCAGAAGATAATTGTCCCATCCCTGTTTAAATTTTACAGCTTGACTCATCTCTCTCACAATATTTGAAAACAGTGACTGAATCACTTTTGCTGAAGAGAAGTTCTGTGCATAGGCTACAAGTAATCAATGTATTTAATTGGTTTCACAGCATGCAAAAATGATACAATATGCAAACTGTTAATGTATAATTACCTTCCTCTGCTGTTCTTGCTTCATTTCCTCTAATCTTCTGTTTTCATCCTCTCTGAGAGCTTGCTTATAAGCACGGCTTCTTTCCTATTGTTCAGCAGAAAATAAAAATATATTGGTGTGGTGAGAGGGGGGCCAAACTCCCAAACTTTATTCTCAAATTGTTATATGGGTAATTAACAAACACAAATGGTTGAATGATTCCAGTTACTTAAGAAACAGATAAGTCTCAAGACTAGAATTTAAACAAGAAATGGCCTAAAGCATCTCAGTCATTCAGTTTAGTTGAATGTCCACCTGTGCATCACACCCAGGCAACCACAGCAAGTGCAATTCTGTGTCCCAGTGACAATCATAAACATATCCTGAGCAGTCAGAAAACACAGTTGGAATACATGATAGTGAGATGGGGTATTCTGGGAAGAAAGAAAAGTAATGAAAATATTACCGATATAAAAAAGCAGAATGGAGGCCTTGTAACAGAGGACAACACAGAATTTTTTGTGGAGGTAAGGACACAGGAGAGATCAAACCTGCTATTATTTGTGAGGCATCAAGAAAATTGAAAATCTCAACTACACATCATGAATAATGTAATACCTCTGCAATAGGTTTCATTACAATAACTAGCCCTGGTCTTTCACAAGTTGTAATTGTTTGCAAAAAGCCAACCTACAATTAGGGTTTTAGAGGATCCTTAGGATGTTATACACTGGAACTTCTACTGTAAGGTGTTTGAGCAGGGAGATAGTGTAGCACACTAAAAATAAGCCAGTATAATTTAATACAAGAATTGTGAAGGTTTGACTTTAGTGAGGAATTTGTCACAGGTCTCCAGAATATTCCCAAAACTTGATATATGCGTGCAGAGAGACACCATTAAAACAACAGGCACATAATTTGCTAAAAAGACTGAATAGAGAAAGTAGTTATTAATAGCTCAATTTTGAGCTGGGAGAAGTTGCTACATGTGTCCAGGGAGACTCATTCTGGGTCTGATATTATTCATTACTCTCTGTAATGGCTTGGAGAATTGTGTGGAAAGTATGCTAACCAAGTTGGAAGACAATAAAAATCTACACAGGATTGGTCACACTTTGAAAGACAGGATTAAAATTAATTATGAGCTTGATTAAACAAGGAGGCCCAAAAAGTCATCAATGATAGAGTCACTCAAAAGAAGTCAAATTCATTCATGGAGGTGAAATAACATTTGTCAAGGATAGTTGAGCTAGGTGTGCTAAATTAATATCATTATCCAAGAAATGATATGATGAAAAAACTTTGATCTGCATCACATTGTCCTAGACTGTTTTCAGAACAAGATTTTCAAATTTAAAAAAAACACATACATGTATGTATGTTCCCCCTTTTAGCATGCATGTTAAGCACATCCTAGGCTTATCACACTTCACTATTTCAAATACATTGTTCCTAAATCTTTTAATTACTCCAGACAAAGAACACATTCAAGGTAACAGCCAAATTAGAGTCCTTGTTTTCCTACTGGTTTAGCATTTTGGTGCTGTGTCAAGTTTATTTAGATAAGAACTCACTGGTTACGTGCTTTGGATTCCTGGCTCAGAGGTTGTGTCTATGCCTATAGATTGGACCTCATCCAAGCTGGTTGGGAAGACTTTGCCTACTGTATTGCTGCATTACAAACAAGTGATTATATTACCCACAAAGCTACAGAAATGCAGCCACACAACAGAGAAGTACAATGGCAGCTAGTTCTAAAAAACAGTACAGATAAATGATGTATTTTATCTGCCTGGACACTAGCAGAGTGAAAGATGGACTATGGAATGTAATTTGGCATAACTTTTTGAGAAACCTGTCAAAACATGGAATGAAAAAGCCACATAGGTAGGTGAAGGAGAAGGCCAAGGCTAAAAGCAAGACCTGTACAACTGAAAGAGTTCAACATTCCTTCAGCCATCCACCCATTTCTGTATGGATATGAAGACAGCACACCAAAATGCTGAAATCCCAGTCAGTTGTGGGGACATGAGCTCACCTGTCTGCTCAGTTCAATGCTCACACCATACGAAGGCTGCAGAGCTAGGCCTTCTCTTCCAAAGAGCAAAATTCCCACTCGAGGGTTGGATGCTTCAAGAGGGAGGTAGGAGTGGTTTCAAGACATCTTTTCTTACTTTCCATGTTCCTTCCTCTTGGTTGTTCATCCAGGACTACAAAATACAGTCTGAAAGCCACACTCCTGCAATTGCCCTTCTGTCCAGCATTGCTGGGCAGAAACTGGCACTTTCTAGCTATGTATCTGACCACATTTGCTAAAATGTCTTTAGGCTTTTCAGAGACACAAGACATCCTGAAGAATTAAAGGGGAATGGAACCTGTTTTCAATCACCTTCCTTTTTCATTCAATGAAAACCAGGAAGAGATACTATAGGCAAGACAGATGTTTCATATATCCTGTTGGCAGCAATTTCTATAAAGGGAGGATTTTTTTCCCCATTTCTAAGGCATCAGAGGAAATATGGAGGCAAATCTTCCTGTTACCCAACAGTTGGCACTCAAGGCTGTACACAACACAAGGCTGCCCAGATCACATACTTCCAAACTTCTGCTGAGTTGCTTCCAGTGTTAATTTCTGTCCACTTGGCTGCCTGTTCTCTGTCCTTCCCCAATCACAAACCTCCCTACAGGAGAAATACTTCTCTCTCAGGGTTAATACACCTCAGTGAAACTTTTTACATTAGTAGGAAGGCTTGGTTTAGACATGAAGAGACTAATTGTATGTGAAAAAGCCTCTTAGAGTCAATTAGAATAATGAAATTAAAGCAATACTTTATCTATTTCCTAATTACACTAATACTTACAAGAGTAGTTCAAACTGGGACAAAGACCCCAAGCAGTGTATGGAATCACTTTTAGGATGCAGTGAGAAACAAGCTTCTCTTTTAACTGGATTTCTAATGCAGTAAAGCATCGGCTGACATGAACTAATTGAGATTTCATGAAAGCTTACCACCAGTGGATGGGTACAGGGCATACTTAAGATTCTCATCTAACCTTAGAATATAAATCTGGCTCTCATTTATCAGAAAGAGATCTGTGAGCAGTCCTCTATTACGTAGAATACCCTGCCAGTGTAGAAGAGACAAGGCAGGCAGTCTCATTCACCCAGAAAGGCTCCTTGGTACTCACTGAGTTCTGCCTCGGCAATTAAGCTCAATTAGGATATTCTGACATTACACTATTGACAGCACCTGGAAAGCTGATAGAAAATACAGAACACGCTATGGTTTTGCTTACCCATGCTGTAGATCCTGGGCCAGGATTAGCAATCTGACAGGAATCACTCTTTGGCAAACCCACGTCCAATCTGTTCAGTAATTCATTGGTTTTGCTATGAAAAATTCAATCCAAATAGAATTGTTAGTGCTTCCATAAAGATAAACACAGCTTTTTATTCCACCCTTGGAATCTAGCCTAGACGTTTTATCATGTGTCTGCTGAAAAACACAGGTAGAAAAAAAAAAGGTTATGGAAACAGACAAATGGGACAGAGGATACAGAACCCCATACTGTGGATAAGACATTTGCTGGAATGATTTTTTAAGCAAAAAATTATGGTCATTTGCATATTTGAGGTGAACAGTGGCTATGCTTTCCTCATTGTAAAGCTCCTATAAAAGACTCACATACCATTGGACTTCATGAGGACGCGACTGCTTCACTGAATTGTTGCAAATCCTTCTGCAAGATCTATAAATCTCAGCAAAGCACTTTAAAAGATTATTTTCAGGAATTTCCCCTCACAGTTAATACAATTCAGCCTTACAACAAATTACTTTATCAAGCAGAAAGGCTTTCAAGCATTTTGTACCATCGAAAAAACTCTTGTCTTTAGTTAATGCACAACATTTTCATTTCTTATTCTGGCAAGGGCAATTTTCTTTTTTCATCTGCATGCCTGATAAAGCAAGAATTTCAAAGCAGCACCACTTTGCTCACAGTTTTGACCAAGTACAATTAAACTAGGTCACAAACAAAAACAAAGAATGGGAGTTTGTGTGCTGTGGTGAGGAATCAGTTTCTTAACCTGCACTCCCAGGCATGTATATTGAAGTCTTTTCTCACTCAAAAGAACAGAGTTAGAGGAAAGAGGCAATTTTATTTCTGTGTACAGCTTTGGAAAGCATGAAAGCACCGAAGTGAGAGCAGAAAGAGTGCTTCAAGAGATACTGAATGGAAAGATCTACTCTTCTCACAGGGCAATCAGCTAGCTCTGTGTGGGAGAAGATGCCATTACCAAAGACTTAAACTTGGAGAAAAAGCCTTGGCTGCTGAAGAGTGATTCTGATTAACAGCTGAAACAGACTACCAAATGTGCTTTTATATTTCACTCCATGATCTAAAGCTGTGAGTAAATACTTTACTGGTAAAATGTTCTACTGGTCAGCAAGGAGTGATACATTGAGAAGCTGGGAAAAAGAGCAAGAAACCACAGGTTCTTCGCTGCTACTCTACACAATACAAAACCATGTTACCACTTCAGGTACAAAGTACTTGCTCAAGTTCTAGCAAGTTGGGCTTTTAGAGTCTCACCATTCCCAATTCACTCCTTTTTCTCCATTACCTAGGTAGTTAACAGACCTCAGACAATGTCCAATAAAGAAAGAATCAGATAAAACACTATTTTCCCTGATCTACAAAGTACCTGTATATAAAGGCTGAACAAATTAATAGTCTTCTTATACAAGTGTTAAGCACTCTTTTTTTTTTCTGTGAAAGATGAGTTATTAAATGGTAAGATTGCACAGAACAATTTTGAGAATGCAAAGATTTAAGTTTCAGATTTTGTGTTTCTCTGCCTATGCTAAAACTGATCAAATAACAACTTATTTCCACACCAGGAAGACTACGAACTCACACAGAAAATCTGGAGTATAATTGAGAAGGTTGAAGCTCTGAGAAAAATAGGTGACAAATTGGTGCTATACCTAGATGCCCTAATTCCTTATCAATGGCAAGAGAACAACATGGAGTATGTAGAATTTCTCATTATTTGCATGGTGGAGGCCACTGAATTTCCGAGATCAGCACACTGATAGGTGAAAAGCTTACTCAGTTTTAGTATCAGAAAAGATGATTACAAAAGTGGAAGCAAAAAAAGTTCCTCAGCAAGTCTGTGCACTGCCTTTGAATAGAGAAACACCTGACTTCACCAAATTAAGTAATACATTAATGAAGTGTCCCTATCAAAAGAAAGGGAGTCACATTTCTGAGTTTTCTGATGAAAGATAAATCAGGTCTTATATATGTTAATCTGTTGTGTGTAATCTCTATGGAAACCCAGAAATGCACCTAGGATTGCCAGACAATGTCTGACTGGTATTTTTTGTAATACTAAACCTGCAGTCATACCAATGCAGAGCACAGCTTAAACCAGGCTGCATGGAAAGAGAGAATTCAGGGAGAGGACTATTCAAATAATGTTCTCAAAAGTAGCATCTCCAGAAGGAAATCAGTATATCAATACACAGTCAGACAGGTGGAGCAACATCTTGTTCACTTGCTAAAACTTCAAGGGCTAATCAAAAATGCTAAAATATGTTCCTCTAAACTTAGTAATGTTAAGGAAAGAAGAGCATGAGATGAAGAAATTGATTTGAATACAGCAGAATCCTTATACCCTTTAAACACAGCTAGGCAAGAGGAGATACAAGATTTAGACCAACCAAGAAGGTGCCCTCTTAATAGGGTGCTAGCCTGAGTGAGGGGAGGGGAGGGGAGGGG
>VZDJ01006585.1:4814285-4958816 GCA_008694505.1 Cyanoderma ruficeps | reverse complement strand
ATCTTATGAGAATATTTAGTCTTGGTATCCCTGTCTCCCATTACACCATTGGGAAAATACCTTATGCTCTGCTAATTAGCTTCCTCCCCTTCTGGTGTGTTTAACAGCACCAAGCACTACTCTGAGCATGGAAACTCAGCATCCACAGTGCAGTAACTGTTCCTGGAAAAGTTCTGCCTGTCCCAAACAGCACTTTTGCAAGTAACTCTTGGCTTCTGTCCAGGAATAAATATCAATCAGGCTTTTTTGATGCTACCACACCATTTTGGGAGGTAAAAATGTTTTCTAGCAATGGAAGCAGACCTCTCAGGCCTGTTGGCCTCAGAAGTGACAGTTTTAATTTATCGGTACAGATGCAGAGGTGGGGGAATGAAGCATAGTACTGGATTTGGGGTCTGAATAACTCTTAAGAGCTGTCATAGGAAAATACTAACTCTGCTGCCAGAATCATTGAGTGATGTGCAAGAAGGGGCTGGTGCATGACAGTAGAAATCAGTCCATGTTGTCGATGCTTTCTGCGGGGCCTTGGATAAACAGCTTTACATTCCACAGCTACTTTTCAGGAAGAGTCCTTTTTTAAAAGCTGCTATGCAAAACCATTTATCTGAAGCTCAACAAGTATGTACAAAGTGCAGAACCATGAATTTGCTAGGTGTTCCACTGAGAATGGTGTAATTCAGGCAGCCTGCACTCACAAGCTACTTGTGAGCCCACATACATTTCTTACTGCTTGGGACTAAATGCTGCTCACATTTCCACTAGGGTGAGATGAGAGGATGGTTATAAAAGCCAGAGTGAGCCAAGGTTCCTCTGGCCTGTGTAGGAGTTCACAAGCCCCAACGGGGTCACCAGCCCTGACAGCTGAGAAGCAGAGAGCTCCACAGTTGACTCCAGAATGCAACTGCAAAAGATGTGAGGACCCACAATGATCTCATTGCAAGATCCATGGCCTAAAATCCTCTGCAGAATAAGACCTTCAATTTTGTGTGTCGTTTGCTTTTAACTACTGTCACATCTACAAGCCTAGCAAAAGTCTTGAAAAGGATTCATCCTTATGGACATGAATGGGGATAAGGACGCAGGACCCACCATTTTCCTCCATCCAGGAGATGCACAGCATCACTTGCTAAGCTTTTCATTTGAGATTGTATTCCTCTCAGAACAAAGGCAGAGAGAAAATAATTTTTCTGCCTACACATAAAGTTCTCAGCTTTAAGTCTGTTTTACAGACTAACATTTAAAATGCATTAATTAAAAAGGCTTCTTGTAATCTCCATTAGTTCTTCCCAATGGAACCAGTGGCAGTTAATTCTTTTGCTTTAATTGATGGATATTGAAATGCCAGTATACCAAAAAGTATGCTGGCTTTTATGGCAGTACTTTTGAGAGGGAAAAAAAAAAAGAAAAAAAAAAGGCAGCACAATACTTCAATACTTTTGTGTGTATCATAAATCTATTTTTTTCTCTTGACAATTTGTAAAAGATAATGGCCAATTCTTACTACTACTGAAAACAAGACAGAAAACGTCTTGTTTTCTCAAGGTGCAGGATCTCCCCCATTACAATTCTGCTCTAATGAACATGCACAAGTATGCTAAGAGTCATTAAAAAATAGTAATAAAAAAATTAAAAAGGTACCCCAAAGCAGGGAAATCATCATGATCATGGCAAAGAGGAGACGACTTGAGTAGTCACTAAGACCACAGAAACAAAAGAAGCTGAATGACATGGACTCATCAGCTTCCAAATTAATTGCCTGTAAGCAATGCTAAAGTGACATTTCACCATTTTCTTCCAATTCAGCTGGAAAACTAAGAACCATGCATAATGCATATTAACGTTAGTTTTACACATCTACCCAGAAGTTTCATGGTAATTTTTAAAAACAGCAGGACTCACCCTCTCAAAAAAGAAAAGCAATCCAACAACAAAAAACTCAACCCCAAATTTCATTCAAGACAGTTTTTTTTTTGCAGCAGCAAGTATATCTACAACTTCTTCCCACTCCAACATACTTAATTGGCTAAGCATAACAACTTCCTCAACTTTTGCAGAAATTAAGATCAGTTGCATAACCCTACAAAGGCCTACCCAGAAGAAATGCTGCCCTTCATTTCAGTAAGGTCCATGGTGGGTGTGTTCCACTGATGCCCTTGTTCCTTCATCAGTGAGAGCTCTGCCTTGTGCAATGCCATGTGCATCTTGGTCAGGCATTTGCTGTGACCCACAAAGTAGGTTGGCTGGCACTGGGACCACTGGCCTAACAAAACCAAATGTTAAAAGAGAAGAAGCTCTCCAACACTTTCTTGGTTGGAAGATGGAGAAAGAGACTCCAAAGGGAGGTGTAGTAGGGACTGTCACTACTGAAAATAATTTGGTAAAGTGGGAGTGAAGCTGGGGGCCAATAATACCATTTGTGAAAATAATCCCACCAAAGATACATGGCTTTTGCTAGTACACAGTTACACCCCCTCCTCTTTGCAGACACGTACCACAGCCAGTTTACTCAGTTTAAATAAATTCAGAAGGTTACAAGCAACTACCCTGCTTCCCA
Organism: Cyanoderma ruficeps; assembly: GCA_008694505.1. NCBI lineage: Eukaryota > Metazoa > Chordata > Aves > Passeriformes > Timaliidae > Cyanoderma > Cyanoderma ruficeps. Next base: position 4,956,262 of record VZDJ01006585.1, on the reverse strand, counting down.
CAGCTGGACCACGACAACAAGCAAGGTAGTAAAAACACGTCTGTCTGTCATGCCTCCAACTCCACAGGGATCATGGTTCTCTAGTATCTCAATTCTTACCCTGAGCTGCAGGACAGAGTCCACTTTTTGGGTAAGAATAACAAACAAACATCAGCCATGTGCAAAATAGCCACCATTAACTAATGTTTATTCCTGGAGTGTGTGTAGGTGGGGGACTCATCTTTTGTTGGAGGCTATATGGTAAAAAATTACATGAAATTATGAACACATCAAATCCATGTATGATGTTGATGGCTCTTCTGCAAGGCCCTTTACTATGAAGAAAGGCCACTCTCTGGATACTTAGTCCACCTGCTTTCCAACAGAAATCCTCCCAGCAGCCACACACCAAGCTTAATACACTATTCCCAGACTTCACTGGCAGTAATGCAAGATCACAGTGCAGATGACTTGGACAAACCTAATGACAGTCATCAAACATTGCTATCTTTGGCTAGGAGGATTTCTTGTCTGCAAGCTCTTGAGCATCTGTTCCTGAGTTTGAGGATAAGAACAAAAAATGTGGCACTAGTTCATCTTAGGTATAAAGCTTCAAGAAAGTATAAAAATAAGTTGTTTAAAGAAAAATAAAAAGCAACTTTCTCAGCTGAATTATTTTCATCATTTCCTACCCACACTCAAAACTAATCTATCCTCTCAACCCACCTCCTTTTTTTGTTTCCCTGACAGGATGAAATAACACAGCTCGGCTATTCGTTCCTCCCACCAAGTCATCCAGTATTCCTGGATGTTATTTTAGAGGTAAGTTTCATTTATTATCTGAAGTACTAAGCATAAATCCAGTTTTAAGGAAAATGCAGTTTTGTATAAGTCTATTGCATTCCATTCCGTGTGCTCCATCTGCATGTGCAATCTGCTTCTATATTTTCAGCCAGCTTGCATGGGCAGATTAATGCGCACAATTAGGAAGCAACCTCACAGGCGTTCAATAAACTGCTTTCATTATTACACTCAAGAGAGTCCCTTTGGATGTCTATAAAAGCCTAGTTTTCTGCCTGTTAGCTAAATAATTGACAACGCTTAAAATAATCAGGAGCAAATGAACAAAACGAAGACAATTGTGGTGAAAAGAAGCAAACAAAGGATTCTCAAGGCTGCAAATGCTTTTTGTGTGAGCCCTCTTTCATTCTCTTTAGCAACTTGTATTAAAAGTCTAGTCAGGTTTACACTTGCACTTCTGTGGGGAAAATTTGCTGCCAGCCTGCTGTTTGAACCACACATCATAGGGGACTGAAAACTGGCAAGGACACTAGCATTTATTCTGTAAAAATTGATAAACAAATAAAAATTTGCAGGTTTTATTCTCCTGCATTTTATGACTTTTGAGAAAACTGCTTTGGCAGGCAAGTGTATATTAGCTTGGTTTGGTGAACCTCCTGCATTGTGTTTGGAATATGCAGTCAGAGACACACTGGCAAATTCTGTTTCCAGCTCCAAATTCTGAGCAGAATATATTGAGTGAGCACATGTACCCAAGTGCAGCAGTGCCAGGAATTTTTACAGGAATACAACTTTCACAAAAACAGAGGCATGAATATGTAGCAAAGTCAAAGATGAAGTGACACAACAGTCATCACGTACTATTAGAAACAAACCCTATTTTTTAGACTGCTTTTTCCATTACATGAATCAGTAGATGGCTATTAGAAAAACTGTGTAGACGGCTATTAGAAAAACAGTGGAACCCATCCAACACTACAATTTCTAGAAAGTCGAATACAAATATAATAAAATCATCTAACTAGAGATCTGGGCCAAAACCACGTGTGAGACACCCTACAGTTCAGACATAGATTCACACACCCTGCACAGCAAGACTCTGAAAACAGCTAGTCATGACATATCCATCCTCATTACTGTTTAAATGACAACTGGTAAGCTAACTAAAGAGGGATGTCCTGAAAAGTTCCTTGTTTCCTTTTGGAAAGATGGGCACTCCGTTCCTCCCTTGCACGGATTAGCAATTGCAAAGTACAGACCACGTGAGCCTTCATTACCTTTTAATGCACTCTGACAGAAACACAATCCGGCCAACAATGCAAAATGCATCCAGGATACCATGACTCAGAAGGAAGGACTCCATTTCATGTGTAAGGAGTTTCTGGTAAAAAGTCAACACATATTCCCCATTTTCTAGATCTGGCATCTGCAGGGACAGAACCACAGCAACGCTGTCACCACATGTGCTTCTCCTCTGTTAGCAAAATCTACAGTAGTCCTGCAATGAGGCAACTTCTCCACCCCAAAGTCTGCTCCTGTGTGCTCTTACGGTTTTTAATACACAGCTACTTCAGGAGACACCTTGTGAGTTTTTTTTCTATTTTAGTCTCTGAACAAAGCCTGAGTCCACAGGGGTCAGAGGTGGACTGATCCCAAAATTGTGAGGCTTGCAGACTTTTTCACGGCAGTCTGCATGCCTGTCTAGACTACATTCTCACAAGACACAAACATGTATTCAAGCAACTGTGGCAACAGATACAGCTGACTTTCAAGGACCTGTTGTACACAAAGAAACTAACAAGGCTTTCAAGAGATAGGAAATAACTGTATTCTGTAGACAGCACACAAGGTTACAGACCATGTTTCTTTTTAGCACTCACTTCATGTTAGACCCTTTGAGAGGGGATTTCAGTGAGAACTTCTTGTTTTTAATAGTGACAGGAATTTAATCAGAAAAACGAAATTCTGGGCAGCATCATACTTTATTGTCAGAGCACGTTAATGGCATGAGAATCTTAATGCCTTTCCTTATCAAATAGAAGCGGCACTTCACACAGGAGAGGTACTGATTGGACTGTACCCCTTAGAGGCTGATACAGCTGGAGGTGGTGATCAATTTTAAAAGGTTTCCCAGTTAATGAGACTGCTGGTAGGCATTGATCTCCTCAGGAAAATTGTGATGTTGCAGCTACAGATCTTACAGAGGACAGACTAACAAGGGAGCTTATCTTTTGAAATGGCTCTATAGGCCATGACTTTGCAGAGGTCACTGCTTTATATGCAGCACATGACCTTCCTTCCCCCCATTCCCAGCAAGCAGAGGAGATCAAGATACTCCAGCAGAGACAGTGAGGAAAGAGGCACAACCTCATATTTGTTCTCTTCGCCCCTAGACGAAGGGTCTTAGAGGAAGGAAGTAATGAGTCACTCATTTTTGCATGGTAGGCAAAAGCACATTCTAAATACCAAGCACTTCTATGTGAACCTGTCACTAATAACCAGCAGTACTTCAATGGAGCTACTTCACAAAATCTGAAATGTCACACAGAAGCTTTTCATTACTCTTGGATGCTGTGCTCCTTAATGCTAACGTCTCTTAGCAATGCATCCTCAGCAACCTCCAGTGATACATCCTCCTCTTCATGTGCCCAGCAGAGAATTCCTTCAGACCAGGGAAGGCACTAGTGCCACTGTCGAGGCATTCACATTCTGTGCAGGTAGCTCAGTGTCCAGCTGCAAGCTGAGCTCTGGGGGGCTGAAGCCTGAACCTCAGGAAAAAAACCATGAACTGCCAACCTTTTGCACAACAAAGGGCCTGGGGACCTGTCACTTGGCCAGGGGAATGGACACAGAGAGAAAGGACAGGGGCCGACAATCCCCAGACTTCCCTGTGTTTAGACTGCAAAGGGGATAAAAGCCCAGGGGTTCCTTTGTTCAGGGTGCCTCCTTGGACGCACCAGCTCAAGCTGCTATTTTATTATTTAGTTAGTGCACCATGATTAAATTGTTTTAAGTATCTGGATGTCTGAGACCCTACAATGGGAAACCTGGGGTTGAACTGGTAGGGAAACCTGGTTTGAACCTGGCGTGACTGTGTGAGCGTGGGGGTTTGGCTGCAAAGGGGTCTCAGTCCCAGCTGAGGTGGTGTGAGAGTGACGATCAGAGTGGCTCCTGGACAGTCGGACAGGCAAGTTCCCTTAATGCTGCAGCATGTGAGGGCTTTGCTTAACCAAAATTGCATTCACTGGAGGTAGGTTTTCAGCTCACTTCCTCCAGGTGAAGTATCTACAGGGCCCTTTTGGTGTATGCTCAATACATAGAACATACAAATAATGTTCTGATAGTTAAACTCAAGTGATGAGTCCATCTTCACTTTCAGTGGCACCAGAGATGACACCAGCTAAGTGCTCACAAGGCTTTCCTGAATCAGTGGACAGAATGGCTGCTAGCCAGTGCTCAGGCAGCCAGAGCTCCTGCACCACCTGGGGACTACCTGGCTGCCCACACAGAATCATTTGTGTTGGAAAAGACCTCTATCAAGTCCAACCATTAACGCAGCACTGCCAAGTTCCGCACACAACCATTTCCCTAAGCATCACATGTACATGTTTTTAAATACCACCAGGGATGGTGACTCAACCACTTCCCTGGACTGCCTGTTCTGATGCTCAGCCACCCTTTTGGTGAAGGAATTTTTCACTTGTGGCCATTTCCTGTTTTCCTATGTTTCGGAAGGCTTGTGCCTGCTTTTGCAAAACCATATTAACTTTTAATGGAAAAGAGCACTCAACAACAGAATTCATTTCCCACTAAGCAAAAAAAGGTCGAGACAGGGAAGGTGAAGGAAGGGAAGAGATATGTGTCATTCATAACCGAATATGCCTTGAGATAAAAAGTCAGATTAAATGGGAAGACAAGAACCCTGACAACCCCCTGAGGAAAAGCAAGGCCCATAACTGAGGACCTTGCACTGAAAAGCTCTGATGTGTCTGTTGTTGATTTAGCCTCAAAGAGAATCAAAGTGTCTTGTCTATCAGAAACAGGCAGATATCTAAAGTTGTGCAGTCTTCAGAATTCCTGAGGAATCACGGTGTGAGTGTGTGTAGGCATCCGCACCAGGATAAGCAGCAAGCCAAACACCAATATCTAGAGACAAATACTGGCAACAAATTAAGGGAAAGAGCTATGCCTAAAGCCAAATGGGAAGAAATAAAAGCAAAAATACAAGAAAAGCTGGAATCAATCACAAAGCACTAAAATGTCTGTACCTTAGAGAACAGCCTCTGGGCAAATGATGAAGGAACTGGAGCCACTAGCATGGGACAAAAGTGACTACTTTAAAGGTCACAGAGGAGGGTAAAGCAATCAGTCAGGCTAAGAACACAGGTGAGTAATTTCAGAAGCCAAAGATAAAAAAGGTAAAGGTGACTTAACAGCATTGTGTGTTAATTATGTGATAGAATCAGTTTGGATCAGTTAAAAACAAATAAATGGAGTAGAGAGAATGAGCAAGGCAGAAATTTCACTGCCAATGGAATTAATTATATCAGGACTTGGGCAGTATCTAAATCTGACCTTAAGGAGGTATTCTTGGGTCTGTACAACAGATCTCCTCCACATTTAAGTAAGACTATGCTAAATAGAGGAAGTCCTCATTATTTACATGTGGGTTAGACTTCTTTACTAATCAACAAAATAAATGGATGGAGATGTAATTTGGATTCTGTTTAGATAATTAGTCTTGGATTGAATGATTACATAATGATTCAGCTAGAGAATGAAAGCACAAAGTCGTTTTATAATTCACAACTTTCATTTCAAAGTGTATGTTTTAGGAAGCCGAGAGAGATCTACAGGACAAAATTTGTCACAGAATAAAGTGTGGAGGGGGCTTGAATATTTCACAGAATCATAAAATCATTGAGGATGGAAGGGACCTCTGGATGTCATCTTGTCCTACCCTCTGCTCAAGTGGAGCTACCTTGAGATAGCTGCCCAGAACTTTTTAATATGGCCAAGGATGGAGAATCCACAACCTGTCTGGGTAACCTGTGCTCATGTTCAGCCCCTCTCAGAGTAAAAAAGTGTTCAGTAGGAACCTCCTGTGGTTCAGCTTGAGCCCATTGTCTTGAAGTCAAAAGTTTCAAGTCAAAAATGGAACAAAATAGCAACAGAAGTCAAATCTTTCCTGAACCCCAAACCAGGAAAAAAATGCAAACAAATAAGATACTATTAAATAATAATTAAAAACCCAAACAAACAAAAGAGAAGGACAAGTAGATAAGGAATTTTAGGTAATAGGTTTCAGATTTTACTTACTACTTTTGATCTTCAAGAAGCATCTCTCTTCTTTGCATTTCTTCCTGTCTTTTTTTAACTTCAAGTCTCTCTGCCTAGAGGATTAAAAGCAGGAAAAAATACTTGAGGTTTCGAAAAGACCTCAACCAAATATCAATTATTTCAATTCCAGTATTTCAATATTTTGATTTTTAAAAGATCTATAGCAGTTGGGTACAGAAGTGACCCAATCTCAAATTTAAAGGTCCACACTCATGAACAAGTATCTCCTAGTAAAGAGACCTGTTTAAATTAGAAAATGACATGGTGCTCCTAGTATCCATCTACCCAAAAGGCCTGGTGAGCATTCACAGCTATCACGTCACAGCCCTGCTGAGGGACATCTCAGGGTGCAACTGATGCGACCTTGGTCCTTGCAAGAAGGTATAAGACCTAAACCCCTGCACCAAAGCAGATGATAGTCCTGTGGCACTGATAGTGCAGTGATGTGAGCACATGTAGCTCGCAGACCTGACCTGAAGGAGCATTAGGTACTGGCCAGTGTAATTAATACATGCTAAGATGGATGAAAGTGGGAGACATTTGTACTTAACCAGCATTCTTCTGCCTCACATACCGTATCTGGTGCAAGAGCCAACCAAATCCTTCACACATAAAACTCCTCTGTAAATCTGGACACCGCACAAATGATCGAGTCCTTTAGTATAAATTTGTACATAATTTTCAATGGAAGAATCATCTAAGCTGCCCAAATCCCAAATTCAAGTAGAATAAAATGTTAAAATAAAGCAAAAACTAGAGAACATGCTGCAACAGTAGCAACATGCAGTTCAAGCTAAATTCCAGTGAAAAGGAGGCCGGCCAAATTTTTGTTTTGGCTCACAGGATGCAGTTAGGTCCAGTGGGAAGAGCAGTTAAAAGGCAGTTCAGTGTATGAAAAGCACAAATTAGAAGTGCCAACCTGAGATTTCAGCCCACCATATTTTGAACTCCTACACTGCAGTTGGTGGGGGGATGCTCCAGTAAGAGCCCCTGGGAAATGATCACAACAACTCGCATGTGGAGCAAAATACAGCCTTGAACTGTCACTCTGCTCATTGCCCACCCTCAAAATGAAAAAAGGTAATTGCTTGGTAACCCAGCAACCAGACATTGCTCCGAACAAAGTGCCCTGGAAATTTCAGACAATACCTTGCAGAGATGGGAAGGGAGGTGTAGGTGATAATGGCCCCTGTGGCCAGAGCCCCAAATCACGGAGAGAACATTGTCTGAGCAGAGGTACTGTGCAAGGACAGCGAGAACAAGGAGGGGGAAATGTGTAAGAGGGTAAGGGGTGTTAAGAACAGGGCTGAAATCCCCAGTTCCATAATCTTCTTTCTGCCCTGCAATGAAAAGCATTTCAGAAAAATTACAATTCTACTGGCAGTTACTCAATTACTTTGCCTTTAGCAATTTCAGGATGCATATTTTTTAATTGGATAAAGAATGACTGTCTGAAAGAGATTTGCAAAACAAGTGCAAATTCCTCCTTCACATGCATTGGATTAAGAAAAAAAAATCCTTTCAGATGTCTGCAGATAGGAAAAGAGACACTATGTTGTGTGATGATACAAACTGCTGGAAGGCAAAAGACTTAGATGTTATTTGGAAAAAAGGTAGTGAGAAATAAACAAAAGGAGGAAGGCAAATCTCTGAATAAGATGTCCTGTTGTTCACTCATTTGACATGCAGAGTCAGTGATAGAACGTATAGAACTGATGCAATTAAAAAAATTAATCAAACTGTAGTAAGGAGCATCACTACACAGTATGGGTGATTTTAGAGTATTCAGAGGATGTATTGTTTGCTCCTAACCTAGACAGAGATGATGTTTTAGGAAAAAAAACAAAACCCTCCCACTCATTTGTGCAGCTTTACAGTTTACAGGAAAAGAAAGAGGCAGAAAAGAAATCTTATGACCTGTGTTACTGTCAAAGGTGATGTTGATACCCTCAAGACACCAGCCACAGCTCTCAAGCTTTCCCCCAACACTGCTCAATACCCCAAGCTGATGCCTTCACCTCTGAAAAAGCATTGGATGTGGGATCCACCATCAAATTGCAAGCCTGCTGAAAGTTCAAAAAAAGAAATTCAAAAAGTTCCAAAGAAATCCAAAGCTCACAGGGCTTGTTGTGGTCTAGCTCCTAGCTAGTGACATCTAGAGAACAGTGATATTAACTTTGATAAATACAAACCTTCAGTATCAACCCTATCTCCCACTAGATGAAAAAAATAAAGGAATATCCTGCAGCTATTCTACCACCAGATTGGTATCTGAAGAAAACTCCAGCATCTTGAAATTACTCACTTGTGTCTGGCATGACTATTTTTTACTCTGGGAGTTTACCCTAGGACACCTGCTTAAGGATGCATCCAAGTGACAGACGACAGGACGGGGACATTCTCTAACTAATGACTATCTATCAATAGATATTGCCAAAGCACTCCACATTTGGCACCATGTTCAAAAAGCCAAGAGTGGAACAGCTGTGATATTGAAGGTAAACATGTTGAAAAATGTTAGCAGAAGGTCTGTAAAGTGCCTGGTTTTAACAAATTCCTGAAAAAAGGCCTCTCATGCTGATTAACACAGTAAAATTAAAAAGCACACAATTTGATAAAGAATAAAATGAAATTACAGCTTATCCTAAATAAGACAGTTTCTCAAGATGGCAGGACTGTTTACTACATTATGCAAGATAAAAAAATGTTGCATGCAGTAGAATTGCATGGAGCCTTTTCACTTCAGATTGTTTGAATCTTCTAATATTCAGTCAAGACCTAAACTATGCAAGAAAAGACTAAAGGCAGGCTAACAGCAATAGAAATTCAGTGACAGGAAACAGAAATATCCATTGCCCTGAAGAAATCCAGTTTTACGTACAACAAAAATGCAAAAAGTTTAAAAAACAAGAAGCCGAGTATCAGATACTTGCTTATTTTTGGGGGAACTTTGACAGTCCTTTCACCCAATAGACACAAAGGAAATTATGATCCAGTCTGGTCAAACACTGTGACGTGAAGGGCTGCACAAAAGATACCAACTCCAGACATTTACTACTAATGAGCAAATAATATAAAAAACTACCTCTCATGAGTTTCAACACTTTCTGCGGATTAGACACATATCTCAGCATCAGGGAAAAATACAGAAAATAGGAATTCACTTTATGTTACAAAGTTTTTCCAAATTATTTCACTGACTATTCAGATCATTGGCTTCGAATACCCAAACTCAGGCACCCCATGGTTATTCCATGAACAAACCCCTACAGTCCCAGGACAAGCTGCCTGTCATGAAGCGCACTGGAGACCTGAGTATTTGTTCACACAAGGTGGCCCTATGGAGCACAGAATAAAGAATCTTTCCTCTCTCTGAAAGCTGGAGAGAGACAAGGTAGATGCCAAGCTGGTCTTCCAGCAGCTAATAACCCCACAGTTAAAGAGTGACAGAGACAGGCAGGTGGACTTGCACAGATAGTAGGGCAGACCTTCCATATTTGGGTACTGCTTTGGCAGACACACAGTTTTCACTTGTTCACAAAGATAATGGGAAAGGGGCCGCTGCTTTTCTCTGCAAAACCAGCATTAAAACAGTAACATAAACAGATCCTAAGTTCACATGCAGCACTGGCTTACAGTACATCATCCTTATAATCAAGGAAGGACTGAGCTGAGTATCAGCACCCGTTCTAGTCATTGCACATTAGTCTGTAGGGCTTCACCATTCATGTCTGTTGGCAAAGAAGCTTTCCAGCTGTGAAAGTTCCAGGGCTCCTGCTGATAAAGCTGGCTAGCTATTATCTCCTCTCAGACTGACAAACAATTTGTTTTTTATTGAATGACTAAGAACTGTGTGCAAAAGAAGGGCTGGCCAGCAAGAAAAGACAGCCTGTGAACTTGCAGAAAGACATGCTCTCAGGCAATGCCCTACAGGTGCCGTTGAATATAAATCTATCACTTCAAATTAAAAGCTCCTTTCCTTTGGTAAACAGAGCCCAACACTGGTTGTACAGCACCAGTAGGATCCGCGTCATTCCCAGGTCTTGGCAGCCTTTCGTCTGTAGACAGGGTGACATAGCCAAATTGAAACCTTCCAGTGGCTTTTCAGCATGCTCTTCTTAAACACAAGTTGAATTTTTAATACCTAATCATCTTCCAAGAAGAAGTGTCCATCGGCTCAATCACTGTTGTGGAAGACAATCTCAATAAACAAATTCACACTAAGATTTTCCTTTCATACACCTCTGTTTTGTCTGATTGCCTTGTGGGCATATGTTTATTTAGTCAAATTAAAGTCTGTTTTGGAAAAGATGTTTGCTGCAATGTAACATCCTCCTTCAGAAAAAACAGATACTTGCAGTTTTACTATCTACAACATGTATAAAGATTTTGTAATCTGTGTGAGTGAAGGTAAGGAAATTAAAGAGCATGAAAACAAACCTGATACATCCATATATTTCAGATGTAACTAGAAATTACAGCAGTCGTAACATTTTTCTTGTCCAATGCCCATGGGCAAACAACATATATTAAATAATTAATCCCCTCTCTTCCACTGCAATCATCACTGCGTCTGGAGCTATACATGAGATGGCAACAGCTAACGACATTTTCAGGTGAAAATATTTATTGTCCCTGTGAGATATTGTGTAAGAGCTTATGCCCAGAGTATAATACTAACCACTGAGAGACCAGGTACAGACTAACCCTCACCTAAAGGCATTTACAGTTATTTTTGTTTATGCATGCCCTTGTACGCCAACCACTATCGATGACTTTTTAATTAACTCTCAGCATTCAGTTTCTGCACAGAAAATCATTTTTACTGTCGTGGAAACAAAACTTGCAAACCTGAAATCTCCCTTTCTCTCCTTGTTAATGAGCACATCAGTATCATTCTCTCTCTCCTTTCATTTTTCATTTAAATTCCACACTGCATTCTCAAGCAAGTATTACTTGGTTGCCACCAAGGAGACACAAATGAACTTTTACGAAGGGTTGTGCAGCACAAAGGACAAGAAGATGCTTTGTGAGAATAACTAGAGAAAGCATGCAAATTCAAAATAAGAAAATAAAATTTGAAAGTGAGCTATGATTGGTGCCAATATATGGAGAATATTAGAAGGAAGAGTGATCTGACGTATTAGCAAGACACTTGTTTGTGCAGGCCATAGAAGGGCTGGAGGGACAGCTGAATTTCAGGGTGATCTCAGCACAATGCAGGTAGACTACACTGACCTTTCCATGATTTGGATATCTTTTCCATCCTGGCAGGCTGGATTTTGTAGTATTCTTCCCATGTGCACAGGCAATTATGGATTTCTATAAGATCTTTGTGCCAAGTGCTACAATCCAATCTTAGAGAGGGAGCTCATGCCAAAATGAACCACATAACCTGCACACAATGTTACTCCTGACCTTCGTGTTCTCCCTTTCTGCTAAGTCTGCCCAGATAGATGCAATTGGAAGGCTGGAGTTTCTGATGAGCCAGAGGAACACTCAAGCCCCTAAAAACCCCGGGCAGGCATCCTTCAGTCAGCTACAAAGAGAAGGAAGACTACATTTCCTAATTCTTCGATACCATCCAGGGCTACAACTTAATTTAATTAGCCAGCTCCAAGTTGTTCAGCAAAATCAAGCATCAAGACATGAACTGTTACATGGCTTCAAGTCTGCAGTAACCAGATTTACCTTTTCTCTCTGAATTGCTTTTTTTTTCAGGATCTCAGCTTCTTCAGCTGCCTTTTTTGCTTTTACATACTCTTCTCTCTTGTGCTGCATGACATAAACATAGGAAGTTATTTTACATATTTATGTATACAAGGAACACATAAGGTAACTTGACTCCTATAGTGCACATCTTTCAAATAAAAAGTGCGTTAGGGGAAAGTTTCTGGATTATTTTTTCCCTTAAAATAAGACACTGAATAATGCAGGCTGTGGAGCAGCTACTCCAATATTGGCTTTAAGAAGGCTGAGAAATCTAGGACTGATAAATGGGCATCCATGCAAGGACTCACACAGCTGATTGATAACTTACAAGCAGTTATACCTCTTGTAACAGGAACAACATTTTCCCATAAGGACGGGACAGGGCGGTACATTGATCAATTAGTCCAAGCGTAAGCAACATGCCGGAAGATATAGCACGGCATTTAAGTGGCTTTACAACTGTTCTGGTTGTTATTTGAGGTATCATCTGTGATACAGATTGCTACATATTTATGGAAAGATTTCTCATTTTCTTTGGTGCAGAACATTAGTTTCAGATTTTCTGCTGCTTCCTTCAGGTTTCATGACTTTCTCCTGCCAAGCAGCTGTGAGTTCATTTTATAGTCATAAGAAACACTACAGGAAAAGCTTTCTCTTGAGTTCTAAAAATAAACAAACACATTTATTCTTACTGACCTTTTTCTGGTATTTAGACTGCATGAGAATCATTTGCTGGTTTTGTCTTACTTGAGCCTCTGATTCGTTTCCACCTTAAAAAAAACAACAAAAAATATAAATGGCACTTTGTATGAGCATTTTAACTGCAAATGCCAGTTATATACAGCAATATAACAGACTAGATGTATGCAGATACAGGAAATTTTTCATAATTACAGTAGCTGTCTGACATTAAAGATAACAGATAGGAGACCTTTTTGATCATTTTTTTCATCCATCAAAAGCACTTTTCTATTATTTACAGAGCAACCACTGTATCATCCACTCTACCAACAAATATGTCCCTACAATATGAACAGTCTACTGAGGAGCTATTCTATTTTCAGAAAATCAGTCATGCTTCACAGGTGAGTTTTCATTTTCACATCCAGCTACCTCCACCTTTGCTCAGTTTGTCACGCACATACGGTCAGAAATCCTATTGCTAAAAAGTTTCTCTTTTATCAAATTTAGGGTCTTGGACTCTGCCAGATCTAATGGGATGCTATCATTTTAATATTTTCTAAGTAGTGTCTTGGGACTGAAGGAAGAATCCCCTTTCTGAAGTGGAACTAAAAGCCTTTTCCCACAGACCTCACATTCATATCCAGGTAGTAGAATGTGTCCTTTTCCAAAGCCATGGACTCTCTTTTGTGAACATCTAAAGCTCTGGCAATAATATTGAGCCTTCACTAAAAAGAAGCAAAATCCCCACAAACAAAAAAACCAACCATACGAATAAAGTGATACTAGGTCTTAAGGGATGGAGAGAGTGATTTTGATTCTATTACTCTGCTCTATTTTCCAAAGTATTTTTTTCCTGCAGGAAAAAAAAAATATTCCCTTCAGTTGTTCTAAAAAACAACATCAGTCCTCACTCCATTCTAAGGATGGGGACTGTATTTTCCCAATTTATTGCTTTAATGAGAAATCCCCCTCAATGTGACTCCCAATTCTATAAAAGCAGCTGGACCAATCTGTTCGACCTTAGGTGCCTGATATCCTGGCCTGTATCAAAAGCAGCATGGGCAGCCAGTGGAGGGAATGTGACTGTGCCCCTCTGTTCTGCTCTGATGAGACCACCCCTGCTGTGCTGTATCCAGCTCTGGAGTCCCCAGTACAAGAAGGACATGAACCCACTGGATTGAGTCCATAGGAGGTCCCCAAAGATAATCAGAGGGCTGGAGGACCTCTCCTGTGCAGACAGGCTGAGAAAGCCAGCATTGTACCCCCAGGAGATGAGAAGGCTCCAGTGAGACCCATAGCAGCCTTTCAGTACCTGAAGGGGCCTACAAGAGAGATGGAGAGAGAATTTTTGCAAGAGCATACAGTAGTAGGACAAGAAGGAATGGCTTTAAACTGAAAGAGGAAAGATTCAAACTGAATATAATAAAGAAATGTTTCACTATGAGGTGCTGAGGCACTAGCACAGATTGCCCAGAGAAGCTGTGGATGTCCCATGTCCTGAAAATGTTCAAGGCCAGGTTGGATTGAGCTTTGAGCAACCTGGTCTAGTGAAAGGCGTTTCTACCCCTGGCAGGATGGTTAAAACTAAATTATATTTAAGTTTCCTTCAGACCCAAACCATTTTATGAAATGTAAGACAGTGATAGTAGACATTTCAGGAGCAGACCTTGACTAAAGGTAGCTCTTTCCATTCGCTAATGGAAGGTAACTAATCTTTAGGAGCTTTTCTGACATTCAGTGAATGGGAGATCAATTCCCTAAGTGTGGCAACATTTCTATGGACACAAGTAAACCCCTAAGATAAGTTCTCAAGAGAGAGTGGCATACAGTATACAAGCAATAAGCTTAGAGTAACAATAAGCATACAGCTGGCATTGTAGAGTGTCTCTTCCTCAGGTCTAGAAAATAAAACTGCTGCTAAACAGGTCTCAAAACCTCTTGGATGCCTAATCTTTCTCTTTTTTAGCCTTTTATTAGCAAAATTTCTTTTATGCACTGTAGTTTTTTTGCCGGTACTGGTGGACATCGTCTTGGAACAAACATTTTTCTGGTCATTATTAGAAATTGCCTATAGCCTTTCAGCCAGGTTTAATTCATTCAAGTTGGCTTGGCTGTAACATGTCAAATGCTTCACTGAAGTCAGGGGGTGTTGTGATAATATATAATACCAGAAAAGAGACTGTTGCATTTATCGGGCATGATCTGATGCTCCACTCGTCACTTACGGAGGAGAGTAGAACTTGCATCCTTCATTGCTCTCATCTCTCCATGATGCCTGAAAGTTTGCCAGTCAAATATTACAGAGCTGAAATCCATAATACTTTTTTCACTATGGAAAGCACAATTGCTAAAAAACTTCAACTTCAAGAAACCTCAACTTTAGTTAAGAGATTTTATTTAATGATTTGGACCAGATGTGTAGTCCCTTAAAATCGCTCTGAGAAAATAACACGTGATACTTTTTTCCCTTAATGAGTACCTACAGTGGTGAAATTAGAGTTGCCATTTCAGCTTCAAATTTGTTCCTGTGGGAATATGTTCTAATAATCTTTGCACCTCAGTTCTTTTCAGAGGCACTGAACACAGTGCCTTGGTCTTGGTCTCAGGAGTCTCTGTGCCAGCTAGAGAGTGACTAACAACAATATATTTTCTTTATTTTTTTTTTCCTCTTAAGTTGCTTCTTTTCCAAGTGGGGCCAGAAGTCAAGACTCCTGACACACAGTCATGCAGCTTTAAGGGACACCCTCAGTCATGCTGCCAGCACGCACACGCCAAATTTCTTTTTCCAGATTTCACTTTCTTCAGCAAAAAGCTCTATGGTCTTCTTGTGACAGAAGTATGTCTTCTAGTATGTCTTCCCAAGCAAGAAGCAGATGCTACATGTGAATTCACAAAGATTGTGTCTGGCCACATGATGGTGGGAATACAGGGCATTGCCACCACTGCAAACAACTTTGACTCAGCTGCAGGCAGAACTTGTGGGACCAGGATCACCCTGAGCCAAAAATCAGCTTTGGGCTGGAGTCAGTTCCAATTCCTCTGTCTCCCACCTGCTGTCTATTTATATGCACTGTACACCACTGCAAACTTATCTTGTGTAGCCTGGCAGAGAAGAAACTTAATTTGCAGGTCAAAGCAGACCACATCCTGTGCTGTGTACCCCAAATTTTCCCACAACAGCCAAGGTAAGGAAGGGTAGCTCCTCTTTTCTAAAACTTTTTTAAACTAAATCTGAAAAGTCACTAAATTCAATACTTTATAGTGGTTGCAATTCAAGACATCTCCTACTCTTTGCCTCACCCATCTAGAAAACATCTTAGTTATGTCAGCAAACACATCCATTTTGTTCAGGGTGTCTTAAGGTCTTGCAGCTTTTTACCCTGTGTTTCATTTACTTGTCTGTTGTTATCCTTACAAAATTGGTAATACAGGGCTTCACGCACATTTAGCCTGCAAATGCAGAAACTGTAAGGATCTCATTCACCTCTTCAAGAGCCAGCAGCCAGGAAAGCATACATAGTAACACAGAGGAGTTCTCTTATGGGTAACTGGAGGGTCTCCAACATGCTGTCCATCTGCACACTAATGACAAGTGTGTGCCCCCCTCAGAGACATCAACCACAGACAGTGTAAACAGCAGGTGGGTTAACCCACCTGTTTTCCCCAAATGTTAGTATAGATTTTGTGCTCTGATCTTGACAGATTTCTTGAGTGACAATCTGTGCTGTTTTGTTTCAGAAACACCTTCCTTGCCATGATCATCAAAAAGCACAGAACATATACAGTACGCTCATGTCAGCCCTCATTGACATTGAATGTCTTTAATAAGTAGCGAGAAAAAGTGAAAAATGTCTCATGTCTTAGTAAAATAAATTTTGCAATTCTCAACTGCTGAATTACATGCCTTACCCAGTCTCTGTGGCACCAACGTAATTGGCCCTGGCTTGTGTTCTTTCTTCCATTGCTCCAGGTCATTGAGCTCTTTCTTAGCAACTGAGCAGGTATAAAAACAAATAAATATACCGAAGTTAGAGGAATACTAAGAAGCAGCCATTATTGCTAATTGCATGTAATCCTGAAGACCATCCAGGAACAAACTTGCTCTCAAGAGATGCAGACACCCCCCCACAAAGAGGTTACACAGTCATTGCAATGATCAGCTATTAAGGCGAACATTTGCCCTAACTTGAGACTGTAATGGTGAGCAACCTTGGGACTCAACCCCAAAAGTAAAGCCAAAACCAGCTAGGAGATTGCTAATAGACTGCTTTTTAACCCCTGGGAACCTATAGGTAAGTGCCACAGTATTTACTCCTGCAGGTAAAGAAGAAGTTGTTACGATGAAGATGTTATTGCTGCATAGAGGGGAATCCTTGCAGTGTAATGCTCCCCAGCAGGGAAATGAAAAGTAATTTTCCCTCCCAACCACATGCTCCCTAAATAAAAACAGGAGGAATGCATGAATCAGCTTCAAATTAAGACACTTGAACACAGGCACCCACATGTGAGATGGACAGCAAGCTCCCGGTGTAGTCAGTGGAAGTCAATACAGCCAGGGTGCAGCCATATGCTCTAGGATGGCTGATTTAACTTCTCTCTTTGTTGACTGACAGAGGGAAAAACACAACAATTCCTTTCAAAGCAAGGCCAACAAAGCCTATGGAAAGAGGAGCTCTGCTTTACACTAGCACTTCAGTTGCTCTAGGAGCTTATTTCACTCTTACTAGCCACATATATCCTCATGGCTGGCTATGGCTATTGGAGGCTAGCAGCAGCCCTCCTATAAAAAGACAAAGCCAGTATTTGGGTAAGCTTCTAAAGAGGCCCAAAAGACGGAGAACAGCTTTTTATTTCACCTTAAAAACAAGCATTTAAGTAGAGACTGCATTCATGAGGTCCTATTTCTGCCAACATCCAAGACAGAAATACTTGACATGCTCAGACCTTCCACACTGGTACCACAAAGTGAAAACAGATCTTTATTAGGGCATCACCTGTGCTGCTAACATCACAGTCAGGTCTAAGATCATCTGCTGCTATTCTTCCTTCAAAAAGATTATAGTTTGAGTCATGAAAAGTCCATTTTCTCTCTTGCAACCAAAGGAAACCCAACCATGCCAGCCTGCTGGTAAAGCATTTCGGCCAAATTCACAATGTTTGAGAAGAAAGGATTTAATTGCACTGTTTCCTCAAGGACTCAAGACATGACAAGTGCTGACTCACACTCCTTCAGCTTTCATGGCTTGCATAAATCAATGCCCAGGTGCATAGGACTGCTGCGCTCAATCAGCCACCTCTGCATACAGAATTTATTTCACAATTGACTCTTGCTGTAACTTTGCCAATAGAAGATTTCAATGTATTCCTGACCTTTCCGGTAGAGATTCAGGGTGTTCCTGCTTAGGTACTTTCACCAGCAAGACCCAAAGCCAAGCAAAAGTGACCATATATCCACAAATACTTTAATCTAAAATGACTTTTACCAGCTTCAGTAAAAGACCCACCTACAATCCTTAAATGCATGCTCAAGAACCAACAGCATTTGCAGTTGCTTTTATTTCCACATGGGAGTGTTTTCAAAAATATTTCTTATTTATATTTTTGCTCTTCCTCCTCCTAACCCTGAGACTGTTCAAAGTTCCCCAATATGAATTCAATCCTGTAGAAGCTGGATAGAGCTAGTTTGAGCATAGTCTTGTAGAAGACATCTTGAACAGCTCCTGCACTGATATTACCAAAATCCTTCTGAACAAGATTTATTCTGCACGAAGTGAAGCCAGATAATGAGTCAATCTTACAAAAAGCTACATGATCATGAAGAATGCTCATAACACTGGCATTACTGTCACAGCTGTACATATAAAAACATTGTAAAAATGAGGATAAAAATTGCAAGAGGAATAAAATGCTAAAACCCTAAAGTTATTCAAGTAGAAATAATGCATTATGATATTAGACAACTTACTTTGCTGCAACTTTTTTCTTCTGGTTTCACTTGGAGTTACCAAGACATATGGGCCAACACTAAAATGAAAGAATACACTCTTATTTTTCCTGTTTACACAAAATCAGGACTAGAAAGAGTTCCTTCATCAGCAAAGTCAGTTTTCTGCTGTTGTAAGAAACAACTTCATATAAAAAATAGAATTTCTTCTGATTCAGTTCTTTAGGAATTTTTGGTTAGTACTCTAGAAATACTTGTTATATTTGGAAATGCCAGCAGATACCATAGATAATATTTTCACGAACTTTTAGCATAGACTTTGCTGTTCTTATTCAAGCCTTACTCTAGACTGCTGACCTCAAATCTCATACATTTCAAATCAAATCACTTCCATGAATCACAATGTTCCATGTGGAAGACCACTGTCTATTGGGAAGAGGCCTGGTTCTGGCAGTCCCAGCTCCTCCCTTGGGGGCACCAAGCACCTTGTGGACTTAAGCAATCTGCCCAAAAGTTGTCCAAAAAGTGTGCAAAGTCACACCGTTTGTGATGGACCCAGATGACTTACTCTCAGCCTAAGCCTCAGTTTCCTTGTCAGCCTTTCATTTTCAGGCACCAGGAATTCCTTGGGCATATTCATCTTGCTGTCACGCCTAAGGTGTGACTCACTGAATCAGGGCAAGGGCCCTGTTTTTCCAGACTTAATTCAAAATGCAGTTGCTGTCTCAAGGAGCTATCAATCTAATGCGACAGCAAAGAGGCAAGACAGGGTTCAGAGTGTATTAAGAGACTCGAGGTGATCAAAAGAGTGATGAAAACATGTCAGTTCTACCTGGAGAATACAAAGGGTTTTATCTCCATGGTGCATTGTGCGAGTAGGAGTTTACACAGCTCCCACTCAACAGAAGCTGTGCCATGGGGGTGCAGGTTTACCAGAAATGCACTAAGCAGAGTTGGCCCCACATATCAGAGTCTTGGCAGGGTTTTATATGCACATGTGGGCACAAATATTTCATTTGGCTTCACTGCAGGGAAAGCACAAGAAGAACAGCTAGCAAAGAATAATTAGGGGTGAAGGCCGAGCCTCTTCAGGAAGGGCCACAGGGAGTGGCTAGAGGACAAACTAGTAAGCAGAGAGAGAGAAGTTGGCAGTGGAAAAGTAATGAGACAATAAGGCCCAAGACTAAGGCTTAAAAGAGGAATGAAAATCATGCAGAGAGATCAAAGTGCCCAAAGCTGCCTGCTGCTGTATCAGTATAATTCAGGGTTTGGTAAGAGAGTATTTATATCCAATTACCTCTTTCTCTTTGAAGACTTACTCTAGGAGGATGTGGATTAATTTATGAGATTAAACTAGTAAAGATAGAGCCGTGAGCTTTAATGGTGCCATTTAATACGATCTTTTCCCTTTCTGCCAGCATACTCTGGTGCCTCAAGACGGTGAGACTGTTCTGCATGTCTCCACTGAATCCCAGACCCACAAAGGCAGGAGTGAAGGGAGCAGCAATGCCTCACTGGCATTCACCACACAACTGCAAACATTACTTAAAAGAAGCTTTGACAACACATCTCACTTATGGCATAACATTCCCCATCAGTGATGTTGTTTCAGATTTTTCTCTATTTGATCGAGTAGTAGCATTTCCAATTTATCCCAAAGTGCCTTTAACAAGCTGCTTCAAAATTTATTTGTTTCAAGACTTTTTTAGTAGCTTTTTTTTTCAGCTATTAAGATCATGTTTCTCTCAAGTTCATACACAAAAACATTAAGTACCTCTTAAACTCCCTTCCCTTCCCTTTGGCAGTGATAAAAATGGCTGAAATTGTGGGTTGCAATGCTACATATCTTCCTCCCCCAGAAATCGATCAGCGCATCTAAGATATTGCACTGCTTCACAGCACTAGAGGGCAGAAGAGTTTTTATACCGTGTATTCGATGACTTCAAACAGCATTTGTCTGGTTGATTTGTTTTAAGTTATAATCAATTAAAAAAAAAATACCTCGGCTTGTATGAACATGTATGATAAAAAATGCTATCAAATCTAGCCCTTTGGCCATGAATCATCTCTTTTATCTGCTTCTGCTTTGGGCTGGAAGGCTCAGACCCCAGGAGGCCAGGAGGGCCCCACTCCTCTGGTACCTGACCATGGCCTCATCAGCAGCACCTCAGAAGGACTGCACACGAAATAGAGCAAAGATCAATCAGTTTACAAAAGAGGTAGAGGTGCCAGTACATTTAGCACCTGTTTTCCAGAGAGCAGATTAAGAGTGATTGTGTTTAAAACAGTGTTTATTTAAAAGTCAAATTGGTTTCCATTTTATTGAAATAAAGGCAAAGAAAGTAAGGATGCCAAGTCTCCAGTGGGGAAGGGAAGGAGAGACCAGGACACCAACTTTTCTTTGTCTTTTATATAATGTTTGTTTTAGTTATTTATTAGATATTGTAAGGGGAAAAAAAGGTGAGGGAAGCATTATTGAGTTTATCTAACTTCATAGTATTCACCTTGGTCTCTGGAAAGATATGTCAGAGTATGGGTTTGGGTACTGGTAACAGGAATGGCCTTAAGATTAAGCAGGGCAGTTTTAAGTTAGATACTAGGAAGTCTTTCCTGTGAGGGTGGTGAGGCAGTGACACAAGTTGCCAGAGATATTGTGTATTTCCCGTCCCTGGAGGTAAGAGCAGGTTGGATGGGGTTCTGAATAGCCTGGTCTAGTGGAAGGATTTCTGTCCATGGGAGGGGAGTTGGAACCAGATGACTTTTAAGGTCTCTTAAAGAATAATTCCATGATTCTCTGATAGGGGGAAGGAAGAGTAAGTACAAGGTAAACTTCTTGTGAGAGGGGTGTAAGTCAGGGTACAAACTGGTTCCTTGCCTTTTAACCCTACAGGAGAGGAGCCAGATGAGCTGCTGCCTGAGAAACTCCACCTGCCCTACCAGTTCTAAAATCCACACCTAATATCCCTTATTTTCTTGATATTCTTTTTTTGAAGGGAAGAAAGTTAATGCAAAAACCCACCACCAGCCTTCACCTCATGTTTTAATCCAGTCGGCAGGATATTGTATGTCATTTCTTTGTTCAGGAAAAACCTCTGATGCAGTTAAGCCTATAAAACCCACTACAGCCTGTCAATTTAATATTCCAGTCAGTTTCTGGGTGGCCACAGTAGCCATAAGTCTGGAGCAAATTATCCTACTTACCTGAGGAACAATTAAGGAACTGTGAAGATTTGAAGCTATCAGTGGTTTGCAGAATTTTGTGCTTTATACAAATAGATGAAGTGCTTCAAAATCCACAGACAGAAAAGCTGATAAAGAATTTAACTTTACAGTTTCCCTAATAATGAGTCTAATTGTTACAATACTTAATCCTATCTTTGAGGTAGGGTTGTTTTATAAATACAAATACAGAAGTCACTGGAAAGGGAAAAAAGAACATCTTACCCCAGTTATAGCTCTTCAAAAAAAGAAAAATCATCTTCTGCCTTTATGGATAATATTAATCTTGATGACTTTTTTTTGTTTCATTTTCTCTGCAGAAAATGGGAATGTATTGACTCATTACACAGACCGAACAGATATTAATGAGAGTAAGAAAGTTATAACTCAATAAGAGAATGTATCTATATGAAAAAATAAAAAAAAAGGAACCTCTTATGATTTTTCAAGCAGATAGACATAATATACCACAGTTGTGGGATTATAAATACCTATGTAACAATATATCGTTGTGGTTTAACCCCAGTCAGTAACTAGGCACCACATGGCTGCTCACTCACTCTGCCCCTCATGGGATGGGAGAGAGAATTAGAAGGTTTAAAGTGAGAAAACTCATGGACTGAGATGAATACAGTTTAACAGGTAAAGCAAAAGCTGCACACACAGAGCAGGACACAGAATGGAATCACCACTTCCCATGGGCAGGGAGGCATTCAACCCTCCCCAGGAAAGCAGGGCTCCACCACATGTAGTGGTGACTTGGGAAGACAAACTCCTTCACTTCGTGCATCTCACTCTTCCTTCTCCTTCTCCCAGCTATTTATGCTGAGCCCGATGCCATGTATTATGGGATACACCTCTGCCAGTTGGGGTCAGCTGTCCCACAACTCTCACAACTTCCTGTGCACCCCCAACCCACTTATTGGTGGGGTGGGAGGCAGGAAAGGCTCAGACTCAGTGTCAGCTCTGCTCAGCAATAACAAAAAAATCTCTGTGTTATCAACACTTTGGGTCCCAAATCCAAACTGTAGCCCCATAGCAGGTACTTTGAAGAAAATAAGCTCTACTCCAGTCAAAACCAGCCCATACAGAGAGATATAAAACGTTTTGGTCAGGAAAAACATTCAATATAGTCACAGATAATCTGTAACGATAATTTATACTGAGTGATCAGTAACATTAGGAGCACCATGTCTGAAAACTTAAATTCTGAATCATGTGTAAGTCTACTCTTCTAACTAGCTCAAGGACACCTTTTCAGTGCTTTCAAGGCATTGACCATAGCAACTTTTGTTCTACTTTCTTTCACGTTTGTATAAAATAGTTCATTTCTAAAATTGAAAAACCACATGAGGACTGCTGCTCACTGGTAATAGTTTTTGCAGAGCTGTTCTCTTTGGTTTTTCCTCAAGTCCACTCCAACCATCTACCACAGGAGAGATTTTCAAATGAAGCGTGAAATGGTTTAAAGAGTTACAAAAGGAATGGGTGTTATAAACTATTTCCAGTTCCACTGGGTTTTATACCGTGGGTGCATTGGTACATGAATGTCACAGAGCTGAAAGCCAAATATCTTGCTCTGCTGCTCAGAGTGCCCTGCATAACAGATAGAAACTAAGGAGAATGAAGTTGGAGAGCAACACAAATGACTAAAGCTTGGGAAGGAGACATGGGAGGGACCTAGGGAAAGACATGAGTGAGATACTGCATTAGATAGTATGTTAAGACTGGATTTAGAAGAGAAAAGAGACTGAATTTAAAAGAGAAAAGAGACCAAACTGCCAAAGTCAACTCTTGAATTCCCTTCCATGATACACTGAACTTTACCGTTCCTTTATCAGGAATTGTTTTAAGAGTTGTCAAGTCCACACCAACATAAAGTTATTGTTTTCACCAAGGCTCCCATGCCTGATGGAGCAGCCATATGCTGCTGAGCAGTACAGAAGCTGCCAAATTAAAGGGCTAAAAGATGCCAAATCCCAGCAAGCAGACAACTGTCCTGTAGGTATCCCTATTTTGTAATGCACACACAGCCAGACGCTAATGATAATTGACAGCCACAGTTCTAGACCTCAGCTGAGCAATATGCTCTGTGTCCCAGCAGTGCCATAAGCAGAGCTGGAGGAGAGTGTACAAACCTTGCATGCAGCCCTGGGGCTCTGGCTTTCCCTCTTTATCAGTGGCATCATCTTACCAGTTTGCAGCTCAGAGACAAAAGTGATTTACTGGGGCTTAGCATTACACACTGTCTGATTCATCCTCACTGCATGAGAGGCAGAAAATTAACTATATTAGCAGGAAATGTTTATCTCCAAAAATCTGCCTCCATGGATTTTGTCCTGTGTTTGTCACAGGCCAGGAATGCACTTAATTACCAAAGTTCAAATGATACCTGGAAGATTATTAAACCAGGGTAACTCACTTCTGTATCTGGTCCCTTTCATTAAGAACAGACAATATTTTTGGCACTGTGAAGCTTTCGGTTAAGGCAAAGAGTTAAACTCTGAAAAAGTGAACTTGCAAGGGGGAAAAGTGAGAAGGGAAAGAGCAGCAGACAGCAGCCCAGGAGAAAGTAAGAGTCAGAAATCTGCAGGAAAGAAACAGACCTGAGGTTCTGCTGTTACCCACATGCTTTTAGAGAAATTCCTGAAGTTAAATTTGGTCCAAAGGCTAAAACTGAAACTTGGAACTGAACTTCCAACAGTTTAGATGAGGCTCAGACTCAGCAGCTTGTTGTGATCTTAGCACATCAGAAAGAGGGACAGGTGCTTCATCCAGTACTGTGTTTTGGACAATCTCATCTCGGATCTCTAAAGATCCAAGGAAATTGCAATCCTGAAGGATCAAATCAGGGAGCCAAGAGGTAGCTCTCAGCCCACACTTGGGCTGAGCATAGCTACAGCTTTCTCTCCTCTGAAAAAACTAATGTGCCATTAGTCAGCCTGTGCTTGCGGTCAGATTACATCACAGGGGCAGAGTTCACTGTGGCGGGGTTGTAGATCAGCATCAGACCCGGCAAAATCTAGGAAATTCAGACATGGCTGTGCTCATGTTGTCCCCGCATCCTAGAGCAGCTCAGTTCCCTCAGTGCAACACAGCGTCAGGGATGTACGGAACATGCCAGAGCCAGCTGGAGCACCTGGTAATCACTAGCCCTGAGGAGCATGGAGCATCATACGTGGGCAGGTCAGGCGCTGGGCTTGGCAGCAGCGAGTGCTGAGCCGAGCTATCCCCTGCAGGGGCGTGCATGTGTTGCCTGTCAGGCCTGCCAGCATGCCTGGAGAGCTCAGCAGGTCAGATGCTGTATCACATGAACATTGAGATTTGGGCTAGTGACAATGCTCATCTCTGCTTCCCCCCTTCTTTTCTTTCCAACAATGTATTTCCTCCTCCGCTGTCTCGGCACCAGAAAATTTGTCCTTTCATTTCCCTTGCCCGAACAAATGCAGCATCCTCCCAGAGATTCCTTATTCATCACCTTGCCATAGCCCCTCATCAAACTATGCATCAAGAGAACATGTCAGGGCTTGTGCAAAACAAGCTCTTCCAAAAAAGCCTTCTAATATAGATTTTGGAAGGGCTTCCTTCCCGGCCCCCCCAAGCACTATATGGAACAGCAACCCCCACAATCCAGACTAATATTGTTATTGTCTTACACAGACCCTGCCACAAATCCTGTGGCTGGAGAAAAGGCTGACTACTGACCACTGTGAAGCCAGGCATCTCTGAAGTGCTCCACTGGGTTGTAAAAATTAGTACATCAGCCTGAAAGACAGAGAGTTGTGAGATTTCTCCTGTGCAGCAAATGGAGACATAAACTCTGAACAGATTTTCCATGATTCAAATTAACTGTCTTGCACTCCCACCAGTGGCTGGGCAGTGGGCAAAACCAGCATTTTGCTAAAAATCCACCTACAGTTTTGTAGACTAACTTTTTTTTTATTATTATTTTAAATAAACTTCAGTTCTTGAAAGAAAAAAAAAAACAACTGCTAAGTATAGTTTGTCAGCAATAGGATGAGGGGTCTTATAACACCATAGATATTTTGGTTTGTTTGTTTGTTTTTTAAATTTGGGATTAAGACTGGAAAAGGAAGGAAAGAAAGCTCTGATAGATTTGGCTCCAGCAGTCAAAGAATACAGCTTCTCTTGAGTCAAGCATTCTAGCAAGTTCGCTCTCCTTTCAAACAAAATGATGAGGGACTGTTACCAGCTGTGCGGCAATATATCTTCAGGCTTTATTATTTTGAATTTCAGTTTTTAATGGATTTTACCAGAACCAATATTATTCTTGGCAGCTTTAAAGGCGCTAAAGGCAGACTGCTGAATGGGGGCAGCAGTTTCTTTTTCAGGCTGTAGCTATAGTTCACCCTCTAATTTCCCCACTTTCCTCCACCTTTCTTCTGTACAGACTTTTGTTTCTGAATAGGTATGAACGGGCAATTTAGGAACTGGCTTCAAGTTAATTTCATGGCACTTAGCAGACAAAGTGAAGCCACTTAAATGCAAGCTTATTATTATAAGCAGTTTCAAGCTCTTGTCATCCTGGTGGCTTTTTTCTCCATGGCCTGAAACCACATTCAACATATAACTGGATGGGAATGTGCAAAATGTGACTTCAATTTTGCATTTGAACAAGTACTTTTCTTAATTAGGACCATTTTATTGTCACTTCTCACCCCTGACATATCCTATAAGGGCTTTTTGAAAGCAAAACTTTCCTCTAATACCAGCTGCCCACCTTGTATTTTTAATAGTCCAGTTTGAATATTGAGTACTGAACAGGACCGCAAATGCTACATCTCACACATATTTCATGTGTCCAATCTAAACAAAAGGTCCCCTCATCCGATCCTAAGATGATCCTGAGATATTTTCCCACTCCCAATTTCTCTCACAGCCTGAGACAGAGAGTTTGCATGGAAACAATTCACACGGAGCCTTCAAAAGAGACTCCAACTCCTGCTTTGCTGGCAGCAGAACCATATCCTTGTCTGTTTCCAAAAAATAGCAAGCAGAAGCTGGAATAGAGACACTGCTTGGCACAGAGGTATCCTACTTGGGCCCCTCATGTTCCCTCTGCTACGCATATTTCAGAAAGCCTTTAGTAATGCACATCTGTGCTTTTTTCTCCTACCCTGGTACTTCAGATCTCTAACGGCTCTTGTTATACCAGAGCCTGGAAACTTGGACCATTCTGAGGGTGTCCCAGTATTTTAGTTTTAAAGGTCATATGAAAATGGGTTGGTCGCTAAAAAGCTGAGTCAGCTTTATTACTGCTAAAATGATATTTTAATCTGAAATCTTTCTTGAAATGTAACTTGAGAAAATGAACAAAGTAATAATGAATGAAACTTTTCTCTTTTTTTAACAATAAAGGTCTCCACTGTTCTGTTTCAGTATTTCAGATGCTATCTTCGCCTTTAATCTGTGTTAGTTAAGGAAATTGCAGTTTAAGTGGTTTCATCCCATTCAAACTGCCTGGTAGCATCCCCCTTCTCAAGGGAAGGATGCAAACCCCACTCTTGTTCACTTCATTTTTTGAGTATTAGTTTGCCACTCATATTACATGGTTTCTGTTTCAGCCTGCCTTTCCCTCTTCTCATTAACTGAATACTAATGCAGACTAATTTGTACATCCAAGATTCAGGAACTAATTCTTTGTTAGAACTTTATGCAGACACAGAGAGAATTTTTTCACATGCAAAAAATACTACTCAGTCTTTGCAGTGGATGCACACCAGCTTTATGTCTGCAAGAATCATGTAAGATGAAAGAGGGAACAGGAATTTGTGTGATTATACGTGCCCCAGCCTTAAATTCTGCAGGGAGCTCTGGCAAACCAACTGATTAATTATTCACCTAACCTCTACCCGGGGGTTTGTATGCCAGACAAAAACTAGGTAAAGGCAGTCATGCCAATGGGAAAACTTCCATTAACCCTCCTGCCTTCTCCTCCCCACGCAAAAAAAACCAAAAAGCCAAGAAAGCAACAAAATGCACACATCACAGCTACAGAAACTAACTGGGGCTCTCCTTCCTCTGCTGTGGATACCTGGCACTGTGAGAGCAGGCAAGACAGAGAATTTTTCATACTTGGAAGTGGCAGAAAATAAACAGACTCTAACTAAGGAATTGTTGTTTGCTGTCCTGAAAGTCAGTCATTAAAGTGCTGATGGATTTTAAAGGGACTCAGCTCTTAATAATCCCTGTATCATTACTACCTAATAGGCAAGCATTCATGGGTTTCAGCAGAAAGCTGCTGATCTCTGCTTGCCATCTGCTGCCTGCCACCTCCTCCACTGGTGGCTCCACCTTCTTCATCCAGAAAGAAAGGGAAGGAAACTTGAAACAGTTAGCAGTTTTGCCAGCTGCACTTTGAAAACCGGACGAAAAAGAAGCAAGCTAAGCAAAATCAGCACATGACAATAATAACAATCTTAGCGTTACATGCACAGCTACTGAGAACTCAGAAAAAGCACATTAGGAGAAAAAGACCAAACACTTATCTATGGCCATCTAAGCATATTTATATTAAACACATGTGCGTAAAATACACACACACGGCTTTCAGTTTCTATTCTGTATGATATCTGCAAGACACAGCTTATGCAAGCTATTCCAGGATTGCCACTGGAGATCATATGGGCTAAGCATAGATTCCAATAAAGCACAAAATAAAATCGAGAACTGAACCTTTGGTTTTAGTTTTGTCAGCATGAAGTTTCTGGAAGCTGTTCTGTGTCCTTGACTGCATTCAGAGCAGTGCTGGAATGCAGCCTATATCCATCACTTAAGCCAAAATAAGTATTTTTAGACTTTCCAGGATGAAATATTAGGAGACACAGAAAACAGGGAGCTAGAACCAGATTTGAAATTTCACTTTGCAAAAAGATGGCAAGAAACAGACACCACATATGCCAGTATCCAAGGTACAGAACTGGCCACTGCTATGGCACAGTGTGTAAGCCATGCTATCAAGAAGCCTGCCAGAACAACTTGGGTCTCACGTAGGAAGCTTCAAGAAGATGGCGACATGCTGCTTGTGTGCTCAGCCAAGCAAATACTCTATAAAGTATTTGCACTGATAAAGGTATACACCTCGAGTAAGGTGGAGAACAGGAATCCAATACAGGTAAATCATCTTAGTAAGGCTCCTGGTTACTTACTGCCGCTCTTGCTGTTGTTGGTGGGCTGATGCTTGGCCTCCTCCTTTCTCTTCAGATGCTGTCAACTTCTGGCTGTTTTCATCCTTTTCCGTTTCATTTTTGCCATGCCAGGGGTTACCCAGAGAGGAAGATGGAGTATTGGAGACAGTAGCTGTCCTGTACCCTCTGCCTTGCCTCCATCCTCCAGTCCCAGACATGGTTTTGCAATTACTTTCCCTTGACAGAAACCAGTATTGTTGCTACAGCTAGAGAAACACTCAAAAGTTTGGAGTTACCACAAATCAGTTTCAATTCCTGGTAAGCTCCTCCCCTTCCTGAACTTTGGACTGGCAAGCACGCCAATACATGCACTGGTTTCTGAGGCATCCTGCAGCTGAAGCTCAAATTTCATCAACAAAATCAGGCAGATGGGCGTCACGGGGTGACAGAAAAGCTGATCTGCAGTAATGAACCAGGTGACATCAGCTTGTGCAGAAGCATGGGGAGGTCTGGTATTTCTGATATATTTCTGACATATATTTCTGATCTATTTCTTATATATTTCTGATATATTTCTGACTTTTTTTTAACCTAGCGCTTCCCTGTGACAGAGGGAATAACTCTTGGGGGTGTTATGACCCATCCCCAAAGGTGAAGGTAACCCAGGTTCTTGTTAATAGATCTCTTGGATCTCTTTTTCCCTCTAATCTCATAGATTAGAGTGAAAAAACACTGAATGATNTATATATATATGTGTGTGTGTGTGTATATATAAAATTTAGTTGCAATGGAAAGCAGCTATATAGCCATTTTGGTTATTATTATCTGTAGTAATATGGCAATATGAAAGCATAAAGATATCACTTAAAATGTGCAAGGGGAAAAACGGAAGAAAGAGAAAGAAAAGGTGAGAGGAGAAAGATACATAACTACCACCCCTGGATTTACAATGAGACTTGAGGGTTGCTGTTGGTGGAAGTGGTGATTGAAGGTCTTGATCCAGCAGCAGGAGGTGTGTGTAAGAGAGGGCAACTCGGCATGATGAAAAGCAGCAGCATCCTGTCTCCACAAGATCTGCCCCTTATCAGCCTCAAAGCCCTGTTTGTAGACTCTGGCAGTTATAAGTTCACCCCCCTCTGTCTTATGCAGACCAGAGGTTTGCCATTGCACACCCAAAAACCCATCTCTTTCTTGGGGGGTTGCAAACCTAGTCTCAGCAAATCAGCCTGGTGCCTTCACAAATGGGCAATTGTTTTGAGTCATAGTCCAGTTTCTCACAAAAGGTTTTTCTGGTTTCTATTTTGCATGAGTGTACAAAGAAAGATGAAAGAGAAACTAAAAGCTAACCTTTAGATAAATCTTAAGGCAATGGTCCTGAAAAGTTCCAATTCAGCCTTTCAATTCTGCTCAATCAGAAAACTTCTTTACTTTGTCTTTCCTAATTCTACCTGAATAGAGGACAAATACATGATCCACTTATTGAAAATGGAGATCCTTTGAGTGATCACAGCTAACCAGTGGTAGTGTATCTATGGGACCTACAGGGCTGGGGATAACCAGTAACCTTCTTCTTTAATCATCAGTAAATAAAAGATGTTTGGCAACTTCTAACCCTTGCGAAAAAGAACTAGCAATGCTACTCCAGAGTAATGCAGCAGAACTAAGGAGATCCAGCAGATCTTACACATGTAGATCTCATCATTCATTCTCAGCTGATCAAGCTACATTAAAAACACACCACTGGCCAGGTTTCCTGACTGCCCAGACCACCTAGGTGTTACAGCACTCTCCACACATGCAGGGGAAGGAGTAAAGTAAAATGCCATATGGAAAGCCACAGGCTGCCTGGTGATTGTAATGCTCCTTGGGACCCTGCCACCAGCAGCTCACCTCCCAGAGGTTCCATATCCACAAGGACGCATCTCCTAGGGCTACCCCAACTCCCACAAGAAAGCAGCACCAATGGTCTCTCCCTCCCCCCACCCTCCCCAACATGCTCTGCAGCAGAGATGATCTTCATTCGTACACAAATCATTCTGCAGACTTTGGAGTGCAAGGGCAGTGTGGTGTAAAGGCATGAACTGGTGCATAGTGCCTTGCATCACTTCTCTTCACAAATACATATATGTGTTTAATTTAGAAGGTGCTGGCAAATGAAAGCAAGCATGAAGCTTACTCCCTTCCATAGAACTGCAGGGTCAATAAAGGAGATGCGGAAGCACTAGAAGTAGCACAGAAATTATAAGCAAAGTCATGTCTGAGGACTGCAAAGATTTGTGGGATAGCAGCTGTGCCTACAGACACCCTATCTGGTAAAAATCCAGCTTTGACATCTGGAGTGTTCTTATCCATGCAGATTGATGTCTTAATAACCCATATTTAATTACGAAAATTGATTATAATTAATGTGGCCACTGATGCTGTGTCTTCAATCCTATAATGTTATATAAAATTCATATCTAGTGTCATTTTCCTGTTAAAATTTAGAAACTTTTGGCTGAAAACAGTAACTGTAGAATCTAAATATTTATATCTATATTGCTAAAAAAAAAAGGGACGTGAAATGAACCCAAGCACTAGAAGCTTGATCACTTTTGTTGCTTCCTTGCTCATTTATTTCATAGCTCTGTTGTGGACAATTCAAACTAACTTTATTCAAGACAATATTCAGTCGTGGCTTTGAGGATGGTTCATGCAAGACATGACCCCCAGAAAGTCAGTATTAACAAGTGTACCAGATTTACTTTGTCCACCCTAAACATCTCTTCATCACTATCCCAGCGATCTCAAACTCACCCCATAGCCTCTGTGGGTACTCTGTTGGAGTTCTAGAAACTTACAATCTGGGGATTTGATGCGTAGTAATACATATGAGTCAAGATGGAGGATTTGGGGTGTTGTCTTTGTCCTTCTTCTTCACCTTCTTCATGGATTTAGGTGGTTTTCTGTAACTGAGTGAAAAAGATCCACATTGCGGGTCTTGGGTGGTCATTATCGGGTGAAAAACATAAATAATAGAGGTGTCACCTTGGTATTGGGTAATTATCACTTAAAAGACCTTGGAAAGAGTTAGAAGCTGGCCATTTTACCTTTGTTTTCTAGGAGCTCATGGTGCGTGAGTCTGTAAGTACTGCAAATAGATAAGAGATAATAAACACTCCAAGTCCGAACTCGATCCTACGTTTCCCGTGTATTATTCATCCTGACCTTGGCAGGGAGAAGAAAAGAAGCCAAAACCACCACAATACTCCAGTGTATCATTCATCAGCCCTTCAGTTTAACACTACTTAAACACAACATTTCACAGGCTGCAACCCAGCTCTTACATTGCTTCAGACACATTGAACTGAAATGTCCCCAAATAATAATCAAGTTCTAGCATCGTGGCAGTACCAACTAAGGCTCTCAGGACTCTTGGAGTTTGGTAAGGACATGCATTTTGCCTCCACTAGGATCAAGCCAGCCACTTACCTACTTCTAGCCTAGTGGAGGCTAGTCTTGGGCAGCATATATATGCCTGTACTAACTGTATTTAGGAAAAAGGATCAGACTCCAGCCCTGTTTATTTAGTGTAGTAGATGTTAGAGGTTAAAACATCAGAATGCCAGGGTATTTAGTCTCCTGAAACACGCAAACACAATCAAATCTCAACCCTTCCCAAATCCTCCAGAAGGATTTTAATTCAGTACTTATATTTTTCTAGACCCACCAAATAGTGGCTGCCAATTCTACCTGAGTGGCTATATTTATAGTTGTTGCACATCCCTAACTGCATCTGAAGCTTTGATGCACTGGCCCTTGCTATCAACTGAGCGCTCAAGCAGCTTGTGGCTCCCTCCCTCTCCACCAGTAGGACAGAAACAGGAAAAGGAGTGAAAAAATTCGTTTGTCAAAATAAAGCTTTTTTGTCTGTAAAGCTCTGTTGCCTCCAGCTATTATCAACCATTTTTTTCTTTTATTTTGTGGGAGGCAGAAAGATAGAAAATGATCTTTCTTTTGCTCTGAGAAAATTCCTCAGTGGACATGTGAAATATTAAGAATTGTCATATTCCCTCCCTCACCTGTGTTTCTCAGGAAATTGCAATAATAAACCAAAATAATTTCTGTGAAGGAACATTTTGTACTGAAGTTTTATTTCCAACTCTGCAGCACCATGAACTATACCAAAAATGAGAGGTATCAGAGACTTTTTCTCACTATAAAGGATCTGGGTCAGCCATGTCATCATTTCTTTGGGAATGTTAGCATAAAATTCTCTTCTATGAAAGAAACGATATTAAAAACCCTATAAAACAAAACCAATAAAATATTCCCTTTCTTTCCTTCCCTGAAGACAACTGTTTGTTCATTATTTCACTGTTGTTTTATGGCATTTTAAGGTTTTGCACTTTTAAGGGTTTTTTTCTCCAACCACAGACACGTTTCATTAAAAGTTTTTTATTTAATCCAAGGATACTAGAAGCCTGAAGAAAAGCATCAAACTGAAGAAGATCTTTGAAAGGACAGCCAGGACAGGCAAGCTTTGCTACAACCCACTCTTAATTTTTCTCAGAAGCCAGGAAACGTTATCAGAAGGCCTTGATTGCTGGTGAAAAGCTTTTTCCTTTGTCATCAGCACTAAAACACTTAGTCCAACAGCTGAATATGATGCTCAAGGGTTCACATACAAAGCTTTTTTCCCTGAATATTTTGGCTAAGTAGGTAAGACACGCAGCTGAATAGACTACAGAGCATATTGAGTAATTGCTCATTGGGAACATATTCGCCTAAATTTAGAGCAATGGCAAATGATGGCAAATATCCCTAGAGGAATATCTATAATTACCAATGCTTGTAGAGTTGTTATACCATGATGGCAAAATAAGAATTGAATTTTTAGAGGTGCATTTTACCAATGTTTTCCTGTCTGAGTACTCTGCCTTGCTGTACAATTATGTTGATTGCTTTCTGCAGGGTCGATAGCACTAATTGTTATAGCCAAGGGTGCTGGAGAAGAGAAATTTCTCTGCTCCCTGGAGAGGAGCCCCAGGAGGAGGGTAACATGTCAACATTTGGTTAAGATTTATTCTTGTTTAGATCGAGGACTTGCATTTGTCAGGTTCAGCAGAAAGGATGCCATTAGCTTTGACAAGTGCGTGTCTGTGGATGTGTTGGGTAATCTATTTAGGAGATGTAAAATGTTGCACACACTTCCCATTTTATTGCAAAAAGCTGAAATTGACGGTACCTGTCAAAAACTATCATCTTCCACTCTGTAAGAGAAAATTGACCCTTGCTTTCTCTACAGTATCCTTCAGCATTACAGCAGGTCCACCTCTCCTTTAGCTAATACTGTTTCAGCAAACTGAAGTGGGGATTGAAAATATAATTAACCTGATGTCCAGAATTTGCTGTATTGAAGTCCAGTGCCTGAAGATTATTGCTACATTTTAGGAGCACCTCTTTAGCTGGGAGAGTGCCATGCATATGTATATTGCTATATAAATAACACTAAATAATAAAGCAGGGCTGTTTTAAAGGTCTGATGTTATAAAAACAATCAGGACCACAAATGAATGTTTTATACCATTAAAAATGCCTGCAAAAAATCTATTGGAAAAGGCAAAATTAACTGGTAAACTGCAGAAATGGTATCAGAAACAAAGATCTCTAAGAGCTATTGCTCCAGCTGTGTGTCTAGAAGGAAAAAGTCCTTGAGATCTGCCAGTATTAAAGGAGTATTTGCAATATTCCTGACTAGATCTTTTTCTTAACAGCTTTTAAAGCATAGATTTACTTATTCACAAAAAATATGTGCGCTTTTTGGCATATATACTATCTTCTTCAAGGAATAATTATACTCTTTGAATTCCTAAAGGCCATGATTAGTTCCAGCTTAGGATTTTATATAATAATATATAATACCTTGTGGTACCTAGTCAACCAAAGGTGTCATACAGACAATTATAGTGTCTAGAAAGAACATTACATTCTTTATTGTATTATGTTTCCAAATACATTACCTCAAGAAATTAGTGTAAGTCCACACCTCATGCCTCTTTTTACTTTTATAGTATATTGTGGTAATTAAATATACAACTGCTTGTAGGAGAATTAACTCTTCTGGGAAAATTTATTCTTCATTCATTTGTATGCACATGACAATTCAGCAAGGCTCAAGTACTGACTTTTCCAGTTTTATATGATATGCCTCATGATTTCCTTGATAACTTTCAATTATACTCTCTTCTCTGCCTGACCTCAGAAACTTTAGTCTTTACGATGAAACTTTGGTCCCTGCCATTCTAATTTCACTGATTGGGTGCTACATTTACAGGTTATTTGGAAATTCTCAGTGGTAAAAATCCCAAGCATGCACATGCTCCTTGTTATCAATTTCACAAGATTTAACCTGGTATCCATTTCTAGATTCTCCTTCATTCCTGACAGACTCTTGCCAGCATGGATCCTGACTGCAACATGGAATACTGTAGCACAGACTGGTTAGGAAAATAATTTATAGGAAAAGTATGCAGTCAATTAACTTCAATGGCATAACAAATCTGGACAACATTGTCACATTAATAGTGACAATATGCTGTAACATACCAGTGTTTAGGATTGAATTAAATAGTAATGGACAGATTGCCTCTACCAGCACCATCCTGTGCATAACGTAGCACACAGCTGTGCCACGCTGAGAGGAGCTTCGGGAGAGAACCATAACCAAAGACCCAGCTGCTTTCATTCCTCCCCTCCTTGCTTCCAAGGAAAACAAACTACACTGTTTCATTCCTGGCAGCAGATACATTTTCCTCGTGTTGATTATCTGGTTTGCTGGGAGTAATCGATAGCCTTCCTGTGGCTCTCTGTCCACAAAGCAGCAGCAGTAGCATGGCTGGTGATATAAAAAAGATGTTTTGAGCACTGTTCTCCATCTCAGAGTGTGTCTGGATGTATTTGTATGGACCATATTATAACCCAGTGTCTTTAAGAGTCCAGTTTTGCTATCCACTTACAATGACATAAAACATTTCCTGAGTTCATAGATTATAATTTCCTTCCAAAGGTGATCAAGCACCTGACAAGGACAGGTGCTTTTCTGGATTTGATACTTTTACAGAAGGAAGAACTTGGCTGCTTTCACCAGGAGATAGTAGTATTTGGGCAACATAGCGGAATAACAGTTTTGGATTAATGA
Organism: Cyanoderma ruficeps; assembly: GCA_008694505.1. Taxonomy (NCBI): domain Eukaryota; kingdom Metazoa; phylum Chordata; class Aves; order Passeriformes; family Timaliidae; genus Cyanoderma; species Cyanoderma ruficeps. The sequence continues at coordinate 4,920,255 of VZDJ01006585.1, read as the reverse complement.
GAACAGAATCTGATCTGTTAAGGGGTCTCAGAGATCAGCTTGGAAAACTAAGGAAGAGCCCCTAAATTCCAAAACTTTTGATTTATTGTTTTTTAAGCTGGGTTTGCTAAGCAAGAAAGTTGTAAGTGACATACTATTGTGCATCAGTTCTGTGAAAATAAATGAATAAAAACGATTATTTGGGGACATTTTTATTGATTCTAATATAAGTTTTAAGTTTCTAAGAAATCCAATTTCACTGAAGGTTTAAAAAATAAATCACACATGATTGTATTTTATATGTCCAACGAAGAAGTAAAAATGAATGCATTTCTTGATAAACGGATCATCATGCAACTTCCAATGACTTCTGTTCAGTAGAAAGTTAAATTTATATGTCTTTCTAAGGTTAATGAAATGCTCTATGTGGTCAGCTCACCTCAATGGTACTTTAAAAAGATACTTAAGAGATGCTCAGAACAGCAATCGTCGTTTGAAATAGGAGGTAAGAAGAGTAATTATTTTTGTCCAGTCCCACCGCTTAGCAACCCGCAGATGATCCAATTCCATCGCCAGCACTACCAGGCTGGAGGGAAGGAAAAGCAGCACAAGGGAAGAGCTGCTTCACTGCTGTACGGACACGGGGCTGAGCATTTTACTGGTTGTGGTACGGCATGAAAGGCGATGGACAACTGCTGCACAGGGAGGAACACTTCCAGAAAGGTGAACTGTGACCCAAAGAGGCAGCATCTACAGGGAGTCAAAGTATAAACACAGTGAAACATGTACAGACATCAAGTGAGGTGCAAGCATGTAAGTTTTAAAATGCATTTTTAGTGTTGTTGGGTTTTTTTCCCAGTTAATTATGCTTTATCCTTTCCTTGACATATGCTCCCCCTCCCTCTCCCCCAAATCCTGTATCCTGAAGATGGACACGAATCCGTGCGGCCTGAATGTTTTTCCCTCTCCTGATCCTATTTGTTAATGCATTGATTATCCCTAATGTGTGCATTGATTATCCCTTATCGCTCCGTTTCCCGCTTCTCCCGGGCTGCGGCGCGCCTGCTTGGCAGCGCGGGAAGAGGCTCTTCGCGCTCCGTCCTGCCGCGCTGTTTGTCCCTCTGGCCGACCCGTAGTGTTCGCTGCTCCTCGCGCAATCATGGAGGGCGCCGCGGCCTCCGCCGAAGGCCTGCGGTACGCCGAGTACACCCGGACCCCTACGGGCGCCGGCAAGGGCCAAGCCGAGCTGGACCGGGGGCTGGTGAGCGCGTGGGGAGACCCCCACCCCCGGGGCCGTGAGGCCTCTACTGCCTCGTTCTCACCGCGGGCCTTCACACGTGTGAAGGGCGGCATGAGTGAGCGGGGCGGGGGCCGGGCTGCGGGGACCGGCGTTCTCCGCTGCCCTCCGGGCTGGGCAGGGAGGCTGCGGGCAGAGGGTCCCTGGCCCGGTGCCGCGGGTGCAGCTGCAGCGTGGGCAGCAGGCGTGGCGTCCCGCCCGTGAGGGGAAGGGCGCGCCCGTGGTTGGTAAATGCGCGTCGTCCCAGGGAACGACGGAAGGCGGAGGGTGTGCAATCCNGCTCCGTCCTGCCGCGCTGTTTGTCCCTCTGGCCGACCCGTAGTGTTCGCTGCTCCTAGCTCAATCATGGAGGGCGCCGCGGCCTCCGCCGAAGGCCTGCGGTACGCCGAGTACACCCGGACCCCTACGGGCGCCGGCAAGGGCCAAGCCGAGCTGGACCGGGGGCTGGTGAGCGCGTGGGGAGACCCCCACCCCCGGGGACGTGAGGCCTCTACTGCCTCGTTCTCACCGCGGGCCTTCACGCGTGTGAAGGGTGGCATGAGTGAGCGGGGCGGGGGCCAGGCTGCGGGGACGGGCGTTCCCCGCTGCCCTCCGGGCTGGGCAGGGAGGCTGCGGGCAGAGGGTCCCTGCCCGGTGCCGCGGGTGCAGCTGCAGCGTGGGCAGCGGGCGTGGCGTCCCGCCCGTGAGGGGAAGGGCGTGCCCACGGTTGGTAAATGCTCGTCGTCCCAGGGAACGACGGAAGGCGGAGGGTGTGCAATCAGGAAGTTTTATTAGTGCTTTACATGGTTGGCGTGGAAATGTTGCCTCTGACCTACTATGTAAGCACACAGCAGCAGGTTTTGGATAAAGGGGTAGGGTAGAAGGGAAGAGAGAAAAGATGATGTGAATTAAAGAAAAAAAAGAAAGAGAAAAAGACAGGAAAAGTGAGAGAAAAAGAGAGAAAGTAAACGGGATCACCAGTCCTGGATCCAGCCTCAGTCCAGCTGGTGAAATGTCCTGGGCATGCCTAGGGATACTTTTTTATGGATAGATTTTCCCTGCCAAAGAAGACAGGTTTCTTGTTTTCTGCAAAATTCTGGAAATGGGCTGGAGCACTTGGGGGTCCTTTGGTGGTCTTGATCTGCCCCTACGGTGCGGACCCACTTCTTGGCCTCGTCCTTGCACTGTACTGGGCTGTGTTTACCTCCAGGTACTAGAACAGGGGAAACACTGCCCTGCCTCTACGTGGCCCCCTTCTCCAGCCACATCTTGTTCTTTCCCCTGGCGTGTTGATGCCAGCGATCCTTGGTTATTACCAGCCATCCTTGTCTGTCACTACCAAGAGCCCTTGGTTGGCTGCACAGCCAGTGAGTGTTTGGAATACACACATTTCCCCCTTATCTTCTGGGGTTCCACAGCAGGGTACATAGGAACACTTCAGCCCCAGCATTCGCAAACAAGGCCGAAAATTTTGTTCCCTGCCATGAAAAGGTGATACCTGACACGTTTTCACCCACTGTGCAAGTGTTATTACCACAGGCATGTTTGAGTGTTGAAGGTTTTGTAGAGCTGTGTTTCAGAAGAGTGATTCTCACTTGGTGCTTTATAATGTGGGAAGGGCTGGGGGGAGGCAGAGTGTCTGCAGTTTCCTGTGCTATGTCGTGCTCTAGAGGAAAGGATGCTGGGACTTTACCCCATTTCTTCATTCCTGTCACTTCAACTAGTTCAGGGAACAGTGAGTTCCCACTGGAAAAAAGAATTGGGAAAAACACAAGGCTTAAAGCCCCAGATGGTGAAGTTTTCACATTTTTTAAATGGCTTAAAAGTCTTACTTGCCTAACCTAATTGCGTGTGTGGAGTTGTCGCTACAATATTTCTACTTTTTTTCAGACACAGTTTTAAAAATCACAGTTCTCTAAGTTATTTATTCATTGTTACTACAGTCTAGGACTTTTTTTTTTCCCCACAGAAGAGTCTTCCTGTGTATTTAACAGCAAGTGTGTAATCTTAAGAAGCTGGCTCTGAAACTCATTATTGTCATGGCCATTCTCCCTGCAGAATGCTAGCAGGGAATTCCTAGAATTTTGTTGAGTCTTTGGGCCTTCTTACCCATCTGGGATAAAAGTTGCATTTGGAGTTAGCATGGCTTGCTTTGTTGTTGTGAATATTGTCACATTCTTACTGGGGTCTGGAGACTGAAGTGGGTCTTTAGAGGACTAAAGTCTGGCTGCCTACAGTTTTCTACTGGAATTTATTCTTTAGTCCAGTGTGTTAGTTAAAAGTCACTTGGTCATGATCACATTTACTCTTGTGGTTGTTTTACAAAAGCATTTGGAGCAATGGAAGAGCAGTAGTGGAAGCGTGAGGAGTCTGTGCTCAGAGATCACCCACAGGAGCCTTTGTTAATGAATACGTGCTCAAGAACATTGATTTGAATACTTTATGATAATTGTTCTGTTACTGAATCTTGCTCTGGTTCAATGTCCTATGAAAAATGATCTGGAACTGTAGTCACACCTTTATATAAAAACCAAAAGGCTTGCTGTAAAGGAGAGGACACAGAATGATGTGAGAATTGTGTCAGTATAGAGAATAGCATCTATCTGAAGTTACTTTTAATTCACTGTTTGAAAACAAATTATGTTTCATAGGAAGGTTAAGACTAGAGGGAAAACATTAAATTATGAAATCAGATTGGTTGCATAGAGTTTATAATATAATCCCACTTAAAAATTGTTCTGCCTCCATGTAGTGTTAGTAAGGTGGTTTGCTCTAGAGCAGTATTCCAATAAACTGTAGCTACTCTTCTGAGGAATAGAAGCCTTATTCCATCTTCCATACCAAACAATCATTTATATTTCAAGTCAAGAATTTTTATTTAAGGTAATATTTATTTTCAGAAATAGTTTTGTGCACTTAGTTAATATGCTTGTGTATCCTACTTCTTAGAAGTGTACAGAACTAAAAAAATACCCCACAACAAACAAACAAACCAAACTGTAAAAAATTTTAGTTAATTTATACTTGGGTATTTACTTGAATATAGGTGTATACTTCCTGTTTTGCTGGTCCACGATTAAACATTCATTAATTGCAAAATGCCATTCAACCCATGAAAGCAAATTATTGTTTTCTCCGTGCTTTTTATTCTGTTCTGCTCACTGTAGGTTTCTGAGGCAAAAGACTGTAGGGCTCCTGCTGTGTGTGTGAACCTTAGTAGTGAGGAGAGCAAAATATTTTTCATTTGACTGAGAAGGTGTTCCACTGGTTGTGGTAGGAGAACCAGTATAAAATCCAAATCCTGTGCAGGCAGATAAGTTTCAACATTTGGAAAGCATTAGCATTTGCAGCCCGTTGTCAGATGTAAGCGTGTTGTGCTGAAGTTTTAAAATGATGCATTAAAAATTCTCTTTTTGTTTAAAAATTTAAGTTTTGTTCTACTTCATAGAAGGAAAAGCTCTACTGCTAAGAACCATATATGTAATTTTATTTTCTGAATATGTTTAAGTTAGAAGGGCACCATGTATTGGGGATTTGCAAAAATAATATCCTCCTCTTTTCTTCTGCTAAAAAATTAAGGCTACTGGAGAATTTAATATTAAAGGAATAGGCAGAAAATATCTTTTTTTAACATACTGTGTATTTTATTAATATGCTTTATGCTCTTTTGTTTGCCAAATGCTTAGGTAAATCAAGTCTGGCAGTTTCCTTTCTAATGCTTGTGTTTTCTTATACTCATTTCTGAAAAGGATTAAGAAAATTCAGGTTTTACAGATTCAGCATAACTTTTTCATTCGTTTCCTTTAACAGGGTTTGTTACTGAAAACTGAATTACGTAGTAAAATTAAAATACTGAGATCAGCAGAATAGCATGGGATTGATTATTAACCTTTGGGAGCTGATTCATTGAATAAAGAAAGGGACAGATGTTAGTTTTTAATAGTTTATTTCTTTATTTTCCCCTCTTGGATCTTAACATAATGATTTCATTTAAAATCCACATCTTAGAAGTTTCTTAACAGCATTATTGGAGGGGGTGGGGGAAGGTCAGTTCTGTCATAATTGGAAGTCAGTGCGTGTGTAAGTATTTATTTATCCCTTATGAAATGCAATTTCAAGGAATAGGAGACAAAAATGATCATGGTGGTAGTTGTATTAGCATGCTGTAAATGAACTGCTGCTTTCCACAGAGAGAGCGAGTTGCTTTCATTTAATATTGACGTGAAAGGAGTGCATTTAATTCAAGCTTTGCACTTTACATTTCAAAGCACCAGGCTAACCTTGACTGATTCTTCTAAATATGCAACTGAATTGAGTGAGCATGGAAAAGGAAACTGAGTCAAGGTGGACTTAAAAAACTTACTGGTTAGTACTTGAAATTGCCACTGCTTTTATGAGAGTCTGTGTCAAGAAAAAGCCAAACCTGCAGTCTCACACTGTTCCAAGTTCTGTTTTTATCATGTATATAGTTAGGATACATTCACATCATAACAGACATTCAAGATGCTTTGATGTGTCAACTTATCACTTCTTTGCTAATATGTGGCAAGTGACTCTTGTCTAATGTGCTCATAATGCAAATTAAAGTGAGTTACCATAAACCAGTATACTTCACTTAATGTGTGGACAGTCTTTCATTCCTCTCTGGCTTGAGCTTTGTACCACTTTTACCAAGTTCTCTGTCTTGTCTTCATTTTCCCCTTGATCCTGTGTCCTGCTCCTATTCAAGGACGGCTGCCATGGTTTGTTTTTACCTGCTGAATTCCCAGCAGCAGTTGCTTTCCTCTAACTGCTGGTGCTTTCCACTGAGATTGGACTAATGCAGTGGGCATGGCCAACTCTGTCAGAGGCTCTCAGGGGTCTCTGTACTGTGCTCCCAAATTACTGTGCAAAAACACTTAAGCTATTTCTGCACTGAACTGACAGGATCCTGGTATTATTTATTAGTCTGGTCTCTGTGCTTGGTCTTGCCTGTGATGAGGCAAGTGCCTTATTGCCACCTGCATGTCTTGTAAACTGCTGACTTAAACCACTTCTTTGGTGGCAAAGCAAGTATAACTTAATTTGGACAATCACAGGCTAATCTTTTTTTTTTTTTTGCCAACATGATCTATTTCACACATTGTTGAGCTCTTAATTGACTGTAACCACTTAGTAAAATACTCTTGCTGTCAGTCTGAATAAGTCAAGGAAACTCTTGAATATTAATTCATGGTCACAAACCACAGGACAGAATAATATAGAATTCCTACAGGGTTATGATATTTCCAGAAAGGTGGCTAGTTGTGGTTTTTGTCTAAGTGGAGGAATTTTTTTGAATGTTTGAATATTGAGAGCCTGAGAAAACTGATTTGTGAGAAGAAACGGAAGGAGTTTTAGTTTAGTGAGGAGATGAACTGTATGCTTCACAATTTTACATCATCTACCATTTAAGATAACATGCTTAAACCTTTTCATGGGGAAAAGATGAGAGGAAATTTCGTGAAACTGAAAAAGACAACAGACATAAAGCCGCTACATTATTTTTACATTCAGAAATGAATGTTAATATTGAGACTGAAGACTGCACTGAAATGGAAGGGTTAGATCATTAAAATGTAATATACAGGCAAATTTCTAAGGAAAAATTTCCCCCTCAGGTAGGTGGGAGGTAGGTACTTAGTTAAGATCTGCGGCATCCAGATGCTAGATCCAGAGGAACGCAGCTGCTTCTCAATGACCTCAGAGGAGACTGTGACTTCTTCTGTCCTGAGCTCAGTGCTACAGGCAGCAGCCACAGCCACTCATCTTGAGAGCCAAAGCTGTGGGAGCCACTGGGGGTGAGGGCAGCGCCTGCATCTTGTACAGCTGCCTGTTTGCTGGGCAAGTTGCCAACCCATGATCTCGGCCCTACTAAGCCAGCCCTAGGAAGGCTTTGAAAATGGTATTTCCAAACTCTTCCCCTGTTCCCACAGTCTAGAAATGAGGTTGGGTGCAATCAAAAACAGTATTTCAGCCCCAGAAGTCTCAGTGGCAAAGGCATCTTGGCTCCAGATCCAGTCATTAGGGCATTCAGATTGAAGTTGGAGCTTTAAGTCTTTCTGTCAGAATTGCTTGTATAAAATGTATAAACCAGTTACGGGATAATCGTGGAAGTAAGTCATATATAGAAGAGACAGTCTGGTGACAAAAGCATTTTCACTGTCATTATGTTTTGAATTCAAGATAAACCTAATCTGATTTCTCAGATTTCCTGGGGGAAAATTCAAGGCATTATTGAACTGTCATATGATAAGACAGGTGATATTGCAGATGCCTATTTCCTTTGTTTCAAAGATTACATGTAGGCTTTTCAGAAGTGGAGAGCTTGTTACCCTTCCTGAATTCTGCAAACGTGAGAAAGTCAGTCCGTTCTTCAAGGTTTACTTTATACCTTTCATCAGCTTCTTGATCAGCATGGGCATACTTCTTATCCTTCTTGACATGCCTGACTTTTTCAAGCACTGTGTAGGAAAATACATAGACCTGATATGGGAATTTTTGAGTTAGTTCTTCATGTTTTTGTAATAAACGCATACTTTGTTATGTACTGTGCTGCACTAGTCTGCAAGTAATTTCAAGTAATCCTGTATAGTTGTGTGGCTCGTGTTTTTATCAATGCATGATATGAGCTGATTTCAGTGTGTGTTCACTCATTTGCTAGTGGGTAGTTCAAGTTAAACCTGAGGCATTGGTGTGGGTTAATGGGACTGAACTATAAAATCTAATGTAGCCTGTGGAATACAGAACTTACTTTCATCGCCTTTGTAAGTTATAAATGAAATGTCCACATCAGACATCAGAAATACTCATTGTTAAAGGTGTGTGTATATATCAAATTAGAATCCACATGTTATTCTGATTCCTGTTTCTCTGCTTTAGGCCAGGACTATGATAGCTCTTGGACTTGGCATTGCAACTGTTGCATTTGCAGGTAAGGTAAATTACCAGCAGAGCTCTCTCTTGTGAATTGTGGTTTCTGAGAGGATTAATGAAATTTTTGTGAATATAAATAATGGAAAGTGGAAAGGTTGCTTGAGAGTACTATGGAAATTTGTGTCTACCTACACTTCCTATCCCTTCAAAGTCATAAATTCCAAAATTCTTTTGAAAAATGCTCCATCTGCTTTTTGTTTGCAAAATGAAAGGTGAACATTTTATTTACTTATTATATTGCAACGTGGAGGGCCCTTTGGTACAGAAGAGTGCAACAAGATGCTGTGATGTGAAGGTGGAGCTCAACAAATTGAAATAGAGAAAAATAAAAGGTTTTAGTGGCTATAATGATGTATCATACTAAAGCATTAAGAAGAGAGTGAGGTAATGGTACATCACAATATTTCAACAGAGATACTCTAATGTGGTTTTAGCATCTGTGTTAACATAGGCATACACTTGGATTGCTAAAACTTGTGGACACGATACGTGTTTTAAGAATAAATGCAAGATGCTATTTTAATGAAGCAGAACTACATTTTATAAATAGTTCTTCCATTGTGTGTAATAGTAAGTTACATTGCTAAAGAATAGTTAAAACAATAACTGGAGAGAGAGGATTTACATGGAAAATCCTCCAGTGATGTGGTATAAATCTTGATTCAGGTGTTGAATAAACCTGTTTTGTACTTCTAGAAACACAGCCTTACAGGAATTCCTCTAGTCTTGTCTAGCTATAGACATTCAGTACTGGTGGGGAGTTGAATAGTTCTGAATCCCAGAAGATCATCTTTTTGTAAGGAAATTAAAAATGTAGTGTTTACAAGGTGTGTAATTAAGCATACAGCATCACAGCAAGAAATGTGTAGTACATGAATTTCTTGTTTCTGAAGACATAACCTTTGAATAGTATTTAATAAATAATGTATACCCAAACCTAATGTTTCAAACCACCCTTTTTCTTAAAGTTCACAAGGCAGAGATCTTCATTTATCATATTGAAAAGTATTTAAATCTATTTATTTAGTGAGTTGAATAGTGAGTAAACACTGTGGGTCTTCGCAGTCCATGAGTGGGTTTTTAGATGCAGTATGCTACAATTCTTCTCCCTCTCCCAATAGTTTGGGGTTTTTTAAACCAAAATTCTTTCTGCTGTAAGCTGATGAACATAAGTTGGAGCTTGTTTGCGGGGTGTGTTTTTTGCGTTTTAGTGAATATTTCGTTTAACCTACATCTTTTTCAGGTCGTTACGCTTTCCGCGTTTGGAAACCATTGGAACAGACAATTACAGAGGCAGCAAAGAGGATTTCAACTTCTGTAAGTTTAGATACTCCTTTATGCTAAATTCATGATTTTGTATTTCAGCTGTTCAGAAAGGAGACATTTTCTGTTAAATACAGTTAAGTGCCAGGTAGATAATTTTTTCCCAGGGTGGGGCTGCTCCCTACTGTGTGAGTTCTGGCATGTTGTCTGCTATATTTTAAATCCCTATGGATGAAGCTGTGTCAAATGGTGTTTATGAGTTTGATAAACAGTTGCAGTTTTTTCTGCTGATGTTCCTTGTTTTGGAACCCTTTACTAGTAAGTGTAAAGATAAATTGTTCAAGCACACAGTGAGAAAGTCACTAATTCCTAAATATTGCAAAGTGATGACATGCAGTTTCATTTCCAGCAGCTAAAAGTGAAAGAATTTAGTCTTTTAGATAGTGTTAAAAATCAGGAAGACAAATTGGTGAACTTCTAGGATGGGTTGCCATGGAGATGGGAGAGCTTGTGTGCTGGTTAACATATGAGTTGTCTTTCTTTTCTTCCCCAGCTAATTTGAACTTTTAACCAGGTTTCTGTTCTTTGGTTTTGCCCTACTTGTTAAAAAATACAATAATGAGGTAATAAATCAAGAAGTAGAGTGTTGTGTGGGATACATGTGCAGGGAATATTTCAGAGCATTTACTTACTGCTCCAGTGGCTATGTTTTCCTCTGGTAAATAAATACATGTGTTCCATTCCTTTGATTGAAGTAATTCCCAATGAGATAGATGTCTGCTTGTGGCAGTATGTTCCTTCAGAGTTCATAGTCTATGTACACTTAACCATGTTATTGATAATCACCCTTGATGATAATGATGGGTGAGCATGTTCAGGGAGTAGTTGTTGCAGATTATTATTTCCTAAAAAATTTACTAAAGGTAGTTTTTTTTAAAAACATGATATTAGCATTGTGCCTTCTAATGTTAGGCCAGTTGCAGCACAGAGCCTGTCTAGACAGATGCTGTGGTCCAAATTAATTTCCATCTGTGCTTGGTGTTCCTGTGCTGAGGGTGCAAGCTTGATCAAGGCAAGTTCCCTGGGGAGGAGATTCAACCTTCCTCTTGGGGCTGGTCCATGTTTATTTTTGCTTGCCATGTGTTTCATCCAGAAACGGTGCTCCTGGAAAACTTTTTTTCTCTCTGTCCCTCTTACTGCATTGCTGTTGTGAGATAAATGTAATTTTTTTTTTCCTATTTCAAAAAAAAAATTTGAGATATTCCCATGTTGCCTGCCAAAACAACAGAGGGGACTTTAGGTACTGTGAATTAAATTGCTTTCACATGATACAGATACAGGCTGACTTGCAGGCTTACTAGCTATAGCTAGCACATGTGGCTTCAGAGTATGGAGTGCTTCAGTCTTCACGGTCCCTCCCTCCATAGCAGTTTTACTCCAGCAATTCTTTTTCTATCCATTTGTAGATACAGCCTAGAGAATCTAAATTCAGACACATTCACATAAGAAAGCAGGCAGTGACTCTTTTTGACACATTGAAATGTGACATGCTATGCATGGAGAGGTGTCTGTTCCTAGGAAACTGCACCCCTCAATACTGACTGAGCCAAGCTCATTACAGACCTATCTCATTTTTGCCACAGTGACTTTGAGTCCTGCAGAATTCATGAACAACCATAAAGAGCAAACGAGGAGCTTCTGCATTCTAAGTGTTCCTAGTCCCTGGAGCAGTGTCCTCTGTCTGCCTTCACTTCCTGCTTTCTGCCCAGAATTGTGTGTTGATTTCCAGTAGGGTATCTCTTCTGCTATTCTATTTCTGAACTTGAAAATACAAGTTTTCAGTGTAAGGTGAGATCTACTGGAGATAGTAAAAACTCTCTTCCTCTTTGCCATTTACTGTGTATATTTGCTGGCTTTATATTTCTGACAGGGTAGTGATAATATTTTTCTTGTACAGCCATAGTCCAAGTTAAAGATCCTTGTATAATTCTTAGCCAAATTTTTTACTACTGTACATCCGCTACTTTCTTGGTTTGTATTTTTTAGTATTTTTTTCTTCCCTTAACAATGATTTGTTTTCTTTGAAACAATAGAGAAAAGATTAAATGCCAAGGTCTTATGTAAATGCTTATTCTTCAAACTGCTTGTTTTAGTAGTTTTACATGATTTTGTGGAATTTGAAGCTGCTGAGTATAATTTGTGACTTAGCACTTTGATCATGTTTCTTGACAGCTTATTGCCCTTTACACTGTACTGATGAAGGTTATCAAGCAGTAGGAACTTCTACCTGTGCTTACGGGAAAAGCATCTCATGACCTTTAGTGTCTGGCCTCAGTGTTACTTTGCTGTGTTTCTATGGTGTTTGAAGGCACCTAACTTGGCCACTATAATTTTCAGTGCTTATTCTCGCTTTCTAGAATGAAACCTTGTCCCTCATGGCCTCCTTTATCTTGAGGGTCTGTGAACAGCTGCCTATTTAAAAGCTACCTGCCTCCTTCTGTAAGCCCCCACTCTTCCTCCTTCATTTACAATGCATCCCCCGCTCCGTTTGCAGTAGAAGTCACGGTTGATGTTGGTCCCTCCCAGTCATGTCAGGTAATACAGATGCTGTTTATTCTTTCTGTCTGCTCACTAATAAGTGACTTGGGAAAGGTCAAGCTGAGCAATTCAGTGATCATTTAAAATGCTGCTTGTTGTATCTTGGGGATTTTACACTTCCTATTTACCTACGTAAAAAAGTAACGTGTACAGTCAACAACTGCATTCATCTTTTAGTCAGAAATAGTAAGCAGATGCAAGTGAAAGCTTTATTCTGAGTTTTTATCTCTCATTTAAGACAGTTGCTTTATATTTAAGAATATGTGTTTGTAAATGTCTCTGTAATTTAGTCCTGAAATTTTCTAACATCTTTCTTTCAGTGGAGAAGGACTCTCGAGGAAACACTGTCATTTCCACTCTATGACAAGTCACAATGTTGCTCCCACAGGAATGGTTTTTTTATAGTTTGAGAGTAGTTTTGTCACTGGTGTTACGAATGCTTGTGACACTGTTCTGTTTCTGTATCTAGTGATAAGAGTCTGTTGCCACTAGAAGGTGCATAGCTCCAAGTAGTCATCTGGATTTTCTTCCTCAGAATTAATGGTATTAATTATACTATTAATATTTCTTTAAAGTGTGAAATAAAAAAGCAAGTATTTCAGTAGCATTCGTTACCTTTCTTTGTGGAATCGATTATATTGAGAGGAAAGACAGACAGAAGATACTGAAGACGGAAACAACAATTCTAGGCCATGAATTGTCAAAATACTCAAATCCCACAATCGTGAAACTCTGTGTTCCAAAAGAAAATTATGTCTTCTGTAGCACATCGATAGGTTTTCTCACTTTATTTCCCTTATTGGATCTGATTCTGCTCAGACTCATAGAGTTCTGAATTGAGAGGTAAGGGTAGCAATCATCTCTCCTGTCCTTGATTGAAAATAAAGTTTCCAGGGAACAATGCAGTCCATTTTATAAGATTCCTTTTCTAACTAAAGTTAAGGAAGTTTGATATTAGCAAAATTGTATATTATATCACAGCTTCTAAATAGTTTGTGGTTGTAGTTTGTTTTTTGTGTTTGGGGATTTTTTTTCCTCCAGTGTTTATTACCTTTTTGGTGGAGGACTTTATTGGTCCTGGAACGGCAACATATAGTTTCCAGAAAAATTCACTAATGTATTAATATAATGTATGGTCTCAGTTTTGGTGTTCTCAGTCTCTTAACTGGCATAGAAACAGTGATTATGCTTTCCCTGTGCTATGAAAGAAAGAATATCTTGTAGATGTCATGGTTCCTATGCATTAGATTTTCCTATCTGGTTGCTTTTGTGAAGATTTGCAAGACTGAATAGATGTTTGCAAAGCAAGTGCAGCCATTTTCTGTCCCTCCCTGTGCCCCAAACCTATTAATAGCATTTGTTCATGAAGGAGGACTTGCATAAATTGCTAAACAGTAATAATGTGCAAGGAAATTAAGTAAATTAAATGATACCTCCTCCCCTTTGCCTGAATAGTACAAAGGAATGAAGAGCTCATTTCAATGATTTTTCCAGTACAAAATTTTCTTTGCAATTGCTGGAGCTAATAAATAATCAAGTGTCTAGAACTGCCTGCTCATCAAGGAGTTCTCATAACAGAAAAATATCTTTCCAGCCATTACTTAGCATTTACAACTAGGAAAAAAATGTTTTAGTTTGAGTAGCATGCAAAAGTGCTTTCATTAGGGAACTAAAAATTTGCCAAGGTGTTGCCTAAAATGAAGTCTCAGTCTTTCTTTCTCTTTTTTCTAACCAACAGGAAAAAAATGCTTCTATGTGTAATTTCCTTTTGCTTTAAATTCTGCTTAGGATGGAGATCTTAAATTAAGAATTGATTATTGTTGCTCCATCCTTCACTTAGGAGAAGAAAATATTTTTTCTTGGAGACCAATTCAACAAACTGTTTTTGTTTGTGTTTGAAAGGACACAGGCAACAGAATTTCTTTTTTCATTCCTCTTGGAGGTGAACTGAGGCTTCCGAGGGTTAGAACAGTGTCAAGGAAGTAGGCTTTATAAGCATGAAAAAATACTTCTGAATGTAAGCCTGCAGCCATCCCTCCCTAGTCTCTCATTTTCAATAGGGTTTTAGATTAAATCTACCAAGAACAGAGACAAACCATGTTAAAGAAAATTCAAATGTTGCTCTTCTCTACATTAATGGCAAAGTAGTGCTCTCCTGCATTAGAGTTGTATGTCAGACTTGAAGGGCAGAGAAGAATTCAGGAAATGATGTGCTGCTAGACTGCTTTGGGAGCAAATGTTTCTGGAAGAAATTTCAGAGAACATTAAAGTGTGCTTTTCTTTTTGGCTTGTAGTAGTTGTTGGGCATTGTTGCAAATTTCTGTGCAGTTCTGCTCTTCAAGAGTGTTACCTGTTAGCCATTAAATTATTGATATCAGTTTCCTTCTGAGAACCAGAGAAGAGCTGTGTGTTCCCTTAGTGTTGCCCCCTCTAACCTGTCATGTCCATGTGCACTGTTGCAGACCTGGTTTGTGTTACCCGGTAGTTCTAGAAGTGGCTCCTCCACAGATTCTCCTTGTTGGCATGGCACATCCACACTTCCTTCAGCTTTGATACCTGCAGTGTTACAGTAGTGGTTACTTTATTCATGGTTTGGGGTGGGAAGAAGGAAGATAAAATTAATCTTGAATCATAACAGCACACTAAAAAAGTCTCTTCTGTGGTTGCATGTGACTTCATGGTAGCAATAGGTGAAGTATTTCTGAACCATGCTTTTGGTTCAGAAGCTTAAAGACTTTGCTTAGATATCATAGACAGAGACCTTTAAGTGCTCTATATAATGGTTTTGAAATTATATAAGAGAGTTTGTGTAGACATAAGGCAAAATTCTCACTGAATATGAATGGCTATATTTAGTGAGTGTTTTTTTCAAGGGCCAGGCACATTTTACTTGGGGGTAAAGGGAATACTTAAAAATAGTCTAAGCTCTCGGGCCAGACTTCCCTTTGATAGCAACAAAAGAAGCTTATTTCCCCCCCAGCTGATAGGTTTTGCATCGAGGAAAATATTTCAGTCTTGTTGAGTGATTTCTGTGTGCCAGTTCCCCAAGGCTTGGAGCTACATCTGCTGCCTCTGGGACTTACAGAAACGTTCACTTTGTGATCACTGCTAACCATCAGTGGTGGTTATGTAGGGTTTTTTCATAATTTAAAATAAATATATGGACAAATACACTTTCAACCCATTCTCTGGGATAATTACTGTAATGATTTGCTCTCATCTCCATCTCCTTTTTGATGCTCTTTTTCCACTGGTTTTTTTTCCCCTTCTTGAAACAGTGGATAAAGTTTCATATGACAATGAATTAAAATTAACCCCAGATCCTGTATCTAATAGTTGTCAGTCATTGGTTCTACAGGAAGGATATAAAGGTTTAGGATTTCCCCGTATACTTCACTGTTTTCCACTGTTCTCAGTACTTTCATGAAATAGAGGTTGTGGCTTTATGCTAAGCCTTCTTTTGTTTTCTTGTTTTCTTTTTGTTGATTCCCAAGGTTCCTTCAAAGAACTCATGATACACTTTTTAAAGTAACATTCCTTCACATAGAAATCTATTCTTACCTCTATTGGGTTTTTTTACCTACTTTCTTTGCAGAAATATCTGGAGTGATTGTCCATAACATCCATGGATGCCAAAGTATTGTCACTTTTGGCATTTTCCACTGTGATGTACCAGTGCTGTTCTCAACAATTATCCTAGTTTCCCTCCCATGTGCTCCCCAACACATGCACTGTACCATCCTATGCTAGTATGTACTTTGATTCTGGACTGTCTTGCCTGGAGGCAGGATTTTAATGGTTGTAGCTATTAATATCTCTTATTAACAGTAGAAGATTTTGAAAACACAGGTAGTTATTTTTAAGTTGGTTTTTGTATATGTTATCACTCAGGAGAAGTCCTTTCATATTATCTGCTTTCCAGTCATTCTATGCCTTCGAAATATATTATGGATGAATGTAATGCTCTGAATGAGGTCATATAACAGTTTAGTTCCTGGCACCTTGTGCATGAACTAATTATTGCTTTTTTCCCCTTTCTTCTTTGTAGAGTCTTTCATCATACTATAAAGGAGGATTTGAACAGAAAATGAGTAGGCGAGAAGCAAGTCTTATTTTAGGTGTAAGGTAGGTGTGTTGCATCAATATGTTTTTACTTTAGCAAGTATTGAATGAAGCAGATGCATGTTGCAAAAATGTGGAATAGTCTTGCCAAAACTGTAGCATTTTTTGTAAAAGACTTCTAATGGCTTATAAATTGTTCTAATACTCTGCCTAAACTAAACAGAAAACACAAAAATGCTCATAAAACTTGTGACTTTTGTTTGGATTGAAGGCATGGTAACTGCAGTGGAGAATTGTTCATGCTGTGCCCTTGGGTCCCTTTCAGCAGAGCCACCCCCCAGCCAGGCATTTCCCAGCCTCTAGCATGGCAAGGGAGAATTCATCCCAAATTCCAGGCTCTGCCCCCATCCTTGTGGAATTTTTGAAGGGTTCCAGTCAGCCCCTTCTTGCAGCCTCTTGAGGTGCTCTGAATGTCAGCCCTGCCCTGCAGCATATCAGCTGTTCCCACCACAGTGATAGATCTCTTGGCCACTTGGTGATGTTAGGAGGCAGCATGACGTTGGTGTGGCTCAGACTGTGAGTCAAGGAAAACGTGATTCTGACATTATATATTTTTTTCGTAGTGATAAAGAATCTTTAGAGCCCATTGTGGGATAAGCAATATCTCATAAATGGAGCAAGTTTGAAGGAAACCCCTCTTTTCACAGTTGCTTCTTTGAGCAGACCTGGATGATATTCTGTAATATGCAATTGCCACTTTTCCCCAGTTATGGGGGAAAAGTGGAACTGGCCATCTGAGCTTCTAAATGCGGTATAACAGCTTTCCTTTCTAGTATTAAAAACAGCTTTACAAATCAAAATATAGATGGTTGTTATTTTTAGTTGTATGGTAAATCATTTTGGTTTTGTATTTATATAATCCAAGACCTTTCACCCTCTGTTTGTTTCTTACTTTCTAGGTTACTTTCTGTTCAATTGAAGTATTCTTTTCTTACGCAGTTCTGTGAACTATTTTTGCAACATACCCTAATTTCACTGTGACAGAATAATAATTAGAGAGGTTGTTTACCTCGGGAATTTAGTTAGGCTGATACCTTGCATTCAAGCTGTATCTACAGAAAGATTAATTAATTGAATCATCACTGATTAAGAAGTCACCTGAAGTGGAAAACACTGATTCATTTCTGCATACTAACAAATTGTAAAAAACTGAACCATTCAAACTGGCCTTTTGCATACAAGAACCTTACTGTGTTGGCATACTGCATCCATAAGTGGTTATTTGTTTAGCAAGGTACATATTCTGTATTTAAATTAGGCCAAATACATATTTTATGTATGTCATTGAAGTAAACAACATTATGTAGGTAGCACCTGTAAATCAACGTGTCCCTGAATGTAACACATTAAAACAGCTTTGAAAAATAACACATGCAGGCATTTCTTTCAGATCCCAGCAGAAAGAAAAAATATTTATAGCTGCTGTAAAAATATTTACAGTAGAACAAAATGTGATAATATTAAATATTTGTTGTTTTGTCACTGGTCATAAAAATATTTATTTTCTTGGAGGAGAATTTGTTTTCTGCATTTAATGCTAGAATAACCAACCAGATATACCTTAGAACAGCTGGGGCTATCCTATTTGTCCCCCTTCAAATTTTTTATTTTAAATGAGTGTATATATTGCATGTTACAAAAACCTGAAAGATATTTGTATGTGTCAAATACACAGGCTTTTGAAAAATGTCATTCTCTTTGCCTTACATGCCTTTGTTGTTGCTGCCTCCTCAGAGATGCAGTTTTATGTTTTGTCCACAAGATGGTGAAAATCTCAAGTTTTAATTATTTTTGAAGCCAGTATAAACTGTTAATTTTTAGCCTGAGTGCTCTGGCATTTCTTGTAAGCACTTCAATTTATTTTTGCAGTCCATCTGCTGGCAAGGACAAAATCAGAACAGCACACAGGAAAATCATGATTTTGAATCATCCTGATAAAGGTAAATAATTATTACTTTTCTAAAGTAGGGCTGGAGGGAAAGAGGCTTAAATGAGATGCTTTAAGTTTTCTGACTGTGTAAACAACCACATCAAGTGCAAACGTTTGTTGTTTATTTATTGACTTGAGCTTCTGTGTGTCTTCTCTCAGATAAACTGAGCTTTATGAACCAGTTTTACTCATTTTTCTTTGAAGATGTTTTCTGTATTTGTGCTGTTTCACTTAAAACTGAGCTCGGGGACCAGTTTTCCACACTTTGCAAAAACTTCTTGAAAAATCAGGAAAAATAAGCTATAAAGATTTTACATTAAACTAAAATTTCTGGTTTGAACTGTTATGAACCAGTTGCATGCATGAAAGTAACTTTCTGTGGGGAAATGTTTTGCAGTTACTAAGTACATCATTGATGAATTTCAGACTTCATGAAATTCGGTTGGAAAGAACGTAAAGCTGGGCACTGTTGCTTTACTGGCCGGATTTTTAATGTAAATTTATCTTAGAGAAAAGCTATTATTATAACTTTAACTACACTACAGCTGGTTGAGAAAGAAAGCCCATATGTTCATTGCTGTTTCTACTTTAAAATAACAGATGGTGAAGAGTTGCACTGTATTTCAGAAGTCAAAAGGGGAAATCAGGGTGTTTTTATATCTTTTTGACAGAATTACAGGCTCCCTACCAGCACCCCATTTTAAGAAAATGAAAAGCTAAGTGTGTCCACTGGCCACGGGAAGTGTTTAGTTAGTGTTTTTCTCTCTTTACTCCTCAGTTTAGTTTTAAAGCTGTCCTGCTTGTGTGATTTCAGACTTTCATTTTTTACTCTTTTTATAATGTATAAGCTGCACAGACCTAGAAAGTAAATTCTTTTCTTCATTTCTGATATATTGCAGTTGGCAAAAGTCTCTTAACCACTATAATTCCTATTAGGTGAAGTTTTATTAATAATGAACTTTTAAGTTTGTTGTAGCACTATGTGGACATGTGAGCCAGAGAGAACTGAGAATCTCCATGTGGGTATTGAGTAGATCTGAAGAGATGGTTCCCATTAGGAAAATCCTATTGACTCTAACAAAGATTTTAATGCTGCACTCTTAGAGTTTTAATGCCCCCGCAGCTGGGCACAGGGTAGGTTTGGATGGATGTAGTGAGCCCTCCTGTGTGATAGTGAGACACGGAGCATTTTCTCAGTTGGGAGCACCAGTTGAAGGGATTTGTGCCTCTCGATATCCCTGAAGCTCTTCTGGCATGGCTATAGAAAAAACCCTTGTGTAATATCTTCAGCTGCACAGTGAGGACCTGGAGTAATTTTGAACATGTGGCATCACAGAGAGGCTTGTTTGCTTGTGTATAGATCACTTCTGGCTGTGGGTAGCACAGATGTTCATTTAAAAATAATATTCAGTGGTATAATATAATTTTAAAATAATATTTTACCACCTGGAGTTGATAGAAGAAAGAGCAGTAATTGCAGATTTTAAGTTGCATGTGTTCTGAGATCCAAACTGTTTGAGAGAGAAATATTAGAAATAAATAAGAAATATATAAGAATCTGCATAATAACATCCTCAGAGAGTACTACTGAAATTCTTGCTTATACAGTTCAGTTTTAAAGTGTTTTTGTATTGACACATTGTATGTTATCAGTTACAAATTTTATGAAAGAACATCTCCTCACAGAAAAAAAAGGAAGAGAGAAACCTTTTGGACTTGCCTTAATTATAAACAAACACTTAGGCAATCATGAAATTGAATTTCCTTTCATTGGAGGGCTACAAAATTAATATGGCACTTACAGATGTAAATGTAGTGAAAACACTTCCAAGAGATTTGAATTTAGTTTAAGATCCTGTATTCTAGACATGTGGAAAATCAATGCACATTTAAAAATTACTTGAAATACATTGTTTATTGCAGGTTTTAGTCTTTACTGTTTGTTTGATCCTCTTACCTACTCTGTGAAATAAGCAGTAGTCAATCCTATACCTTGCTATAAAACTACTTGATTTTAAAAAAAGAAAAAAACAAATTCTTTTTTCAATAGTCAATTCATTATGCTTCTCTTGCCCTGCCTTACTTTCCTCCAATGTGGCTTACCTATTAGAACTGCAGCTCTCAAACAAGACCAAACCATGGAAAAGAACTTAATTTATTTTCCCTGTTGTTTTACTGCACCATGAAATGACTTTATACTCATTTGGATTCCTGCAACAATGTCCTAAATAAGTCTTTAAGCAAGCCTCACATTTTTATTTGTATGTGTCTACAACTAGCTCTGCATGTTTCTTTTATCATTGTCTTTTCTGATTAATAGAATGAATGAATGAAGAAAATAAAATTGAACAAGTGTCTTGGAAAAGGCTATGCAGTGTTTAATACTGCTGGAATCACATTTTTACATAAAAATATAGGTGTATCATAGTAAGTGGAAAGTGACTGATAACACCTTGCAGTGTTGTTTTTGGTGACTGTGGGCAGATGGTTGGCACTCAAGGGGAGAGTGAAAAAAACCCAAACACAAAAAGACTGCTGAACTGTAATTAGATTGTTAGATGGAGTGTAGAGCAATGAAGTGTTCAGCACTAGAAGTTAGAAGGCATACTAGAAGTTTAATGTAATGGTTTCTGGCTGATAACTCTGGGCATCTCACACAAAGTTATTCTGAAATTTTACCTCTCAGTTTTTAGGATGAGTGGAAGTAAATAGTTGTTAGGTTTGAGTGAATGTTCAGTACAGCTGACCTTGCATACATTTGCAGTAACATCCCACTGCAGATCTAAATCACAGGATGTAATGTGATTTCAGATTTCAGTCTTCTCTCTGAGACAAGTTGTTCTGTGTTATTCTACAGTGATTTCAGTTTTGATTATATTTCTCATGTTTCCTTATCAATTAGTTTACTTCTTATCAATGTCATTTGTATCAAAAGGATATGTATAGGAAAGAGCTAATAAAAGTGAGTAATAAAGAGATGCTGCAAGTGCAGTCATTTGGTACTTAAAACTAATGTGTAAACAGTATTCCTTTCCCCTTTCTCTTCCCAGGTGGATCACCTTACTTAGCAACAAAAATAAATGAAGCAAAAGACTTGCTGGAATCCAGTGCCAAAAACTGAAACCCGAAGCCTTGGGTCATAGGAGATTCAGCAGATACATTGTGCAATAACTTTCATGTCTGCTTGCTCTGCACAGTTTCTTAACATTGATTGTTCATATTTATTGTCGTAATTAAAATGTTAAGATTATTTAGAAGCAAATTGAAATCTTCTACAATTATGTAAAGTTCTGTACAGCTATGCCCATGCAAGAAGCAGGGTGTTGGAATTATGATCCTTATGGATTCCTTCCAACTCAAGATGTTCTATGATTCTGTCCCAATTTTAGTGTATTCTTACTGAATTATAATCCCTTACAGGCTTTGAAAAAGTTCTTTTAACTGTGTTTTTTCCATTAGGGTTTTTTTTCCTTTTGTTAAGTTTTTGATCTTTTAAAATAAAAATTTTAAAAGCAGTCTTTAATATAGGGTTATTTCTTCATTAGTAAAGAAACACCCCTCTCTTTAGGGTCACCATAAAATCTGTGACAGTGCATTGAGTCACAGGAAATATGACAGACCCCGTTACCAGGTTTTCAGCATCACCTTATGCTTGAATCTGTTCATTTGTGATGTGGTAGGGTTTGTTTGTGGGTGCAGTTTGAGAACTGCAACTCAGGACAAAATGGCTGACAGGACTACAGACTGCAGCTTCTGCCAGGTTTGTTTGTGGGGCTTGGAGTGATGAAGGAGGATTCTTGAGTTTGGTTATTTCTTTTACGTATTAAAGGATCTCTGAAATCGTCAGGTAATTATTTAGACATGCTTTTACTTCAAGTCGCAGAGTATGTTTAATTTCTAGCAGTTGGGATGAACATGGGGTTTTCTGCAAGGGTTTTCATGGCAGTGGGATTGAAGAAGGTAGGGCCATGTGGCTTGGTTTAGATGGATTTTCCCGGCTGCTGCTTGTCTCTGTTAGCTTGATCATGTGACCTGGTGCAGGACTGATAGAGCAGGGAACAAACAGGAGAGTACCTGCTTTGCACATGGCTCCAGGAGCACTTCTGGGTTAGTTCTCCAGTAATGCTCATATTTCTGCATTTTGCTTCCTATCCCAGAGCATACATACCTCCCTCCTTATGTAGCATCCTAGCAGTCTAGTGCTGGCTGTGGGGAATCCTGAAGTCATGGATCTGAGACTTTAGAAAGAACAAGTTTTAAATGACTGCTCAGGGTAGGTGCTATTTGGGGCACTTGGCTGCTGCAAATTACTACCAGCAGGTTGTCTGCAGTTGAATTAAATCTCCTAAGCATAGACAGTCTAGTGCCTTCAGTGCAAGACTGAAAAACTTCTAGTGTCCATTCAAACTCTATCATGAGAGGTACAACAAACAGCTTACTGAAGTGCTACAAATACAAAATTTAGATACTCCATTTTCTGGGTTATTTAGCCAGAGGTAAGTGGCTAAGAGCAGTTAATATGAGGTTGGATGCTTTAATTATTTATTCACCAGAACATGCATTTGTAGTTCATCCAGTGGTGCATGTTCAGATTATGTAGATTTTTCCTTGAAAGGAAGAAAAAGTATGAATTACTTTTTATTGAGTTCCTCGCACTTTTTTCACAGTTCCCTTACTTTCATTAAAGGGAAATGAAAAATTTTAAGTTGACCCTAAAAGAAAATACTAATCCTGAGTACTTTAGAGACTTCATTGCAATTAGAGTGGCAAGACATATGGCACAATTTCACTGGATAAAGCAAAAAAGACTGCTGGGAGAAACCTGCCTGGGAATAGCATATGCTATACAAGTACTACAGTTGCATCATATAACTAGTGCTCTAATACAAGAAACTTGAATGAAAATAGTTTATTCCTATGCAGCAACTTTAATTGGTTCTTGTTAAAGGAGTAGCCATTAATTAATGCATGTTTTGGATTAGTCATTCTTTTCACTGATATATCAGTCTGTATTGGCAAAAAAAATTAGGAAGAACCACGAGCTTTTGTTTTGGGAGGAGGCAAGTGAAATGGTGATGTTCCTAATTTTCTGAAGTGGAATCTGTAAGTGATATGAATCATTGTGTAAAATCAAAAATGATGTGAGTGGTAGGTGGTAAAAACATTCTGCTTAATGATTTTGAACCGACTTGCTGTTGTTTTCATATAGCTGCCTTTTTTTCCCTCAGTAAAATGAGTTGCAGAGAGCTGTTCTAAAGTATCAGTTAAAACAAATGCATTAAAGATGGCTTCTTGCTCTGTTCTTAAAAATGAACTTCCCATGTCTTTTTAAGAAGTAGAGGGTTTGTTTTTTCTGTGAGATTCTGTTGTTGATAATTTCCTTCCTGATATAATTATTTATATCTGGTTATTTTGGACACTTCTTTCTGCCTTTCAGTTATGACAGAGATTGTCCTTAAGGAAAAGAACCAAAACCAAGGTTTAGTTCTGCTGTCTCCATTTTTTTCAGAGCAGACTATCGACTAGTTAAGAAATTTGATGAATTAACAAATTAAAAAATTCAGGAGATTAACTGGCTTGTCCTATCTCTGGAAAATTCTGGAAAATGAATGAAGCTAATGAGGAGCAGTTATGAAAACATCAAACATAAAATATGGCATATTTTTTCTTGTCTGTTTACTTGCACACCTTGCTTTACCTACTAAGTGATGTTTAGAAGGATGAGTATAGGACAGGGAAAGGCAAATCATGGAAGTGCTGCTCGATTTGTTGCTGATAGTCAACATGGCAGGCTGAGGAATGTCTTTGGAGACTGCCTGGTAAAACAGCACCTGGATTGATGCTCAACTGGGCTAGGAAGAACAGGATGCTACTATTTTTAAAAACATAGCCTGGTAATTCAATCTTAAAAATATTCAGCCTCTTGAGACTATTTTCTTTACTTGTCAGATGGGTAAGTGTTTTTTGTGTAAGAAAAGGGCATAAAGGTTGATTTATTCTGGTGCAATTTCTGTCCATCTGTAGTACAAGCAGACTCATTTTTCATGTGTTGCTTTAATGTTCAGAAAATGTTCATCTGTAACTTCTTAGCTTGGGAATTCCCTGGTGTTTTTCTGCTTGGATGATAACCAGTCCCACATAGCCTCTACAGCTTCAGATGTCAGGCAGGACCGAATGCATTTATATAGCATTTCTGTGAGTGATTTCCAGTTTATCTAATGAAGCAGGGCTTGCTCATCTGCCTGGTTTTTGCTCTTAGTCCGTGGGAGTTTTACCTAATACTTCATTCTTTACCCTTCATACAGCAGAGTCGGGGATAGGTCTACAAAGACACTCAGTGAAATCTGGTTATCCAGCTATGCATGAGTGCCACTTGAAAAATTTCTGGCTTAGGGTGCGACTGGGATAAAATTGAGACACAGTTCGCAAAACCTTTGCCTGATCTTCTGGGTAGTTTTAAAGGTGAAAATTTACTATCCTGTGTGCTTGGATTTTTGCTTCTGTATAGGTGTAAAATTACTTTCTTCTTGCAAGGTCTTTGCTCAGTTCAACACTTTTCTCATCCTTAAACCAACAGATTAGGTGTCTAATGTCTTTAGTTTCCTAAAAAGCCTGATCTGCTCTCTGTGGTTGTAGGGTGCCTCATCAGCCTGGGTGTGAAAATCACAATATCTGACCTGCTGCTTAGGCGAGACTGGTGATGAAGCTGGGCTGAGGAGGTGACAGCACTTGCTCTGCTTCCTGCTGCAGCTGTGCTGTGCTGCAAAATGTAAGGCTCATAAAGCCTGTGAGTTTCCTGGGCCTGAGTACTGAGCTCAGGTCAGCTTCAAACTGTGAAACAATGTCTAAACAACTTAAGGAAATTTGCCAGCTGAGGTATTCCTGACTCCTTAAGAGACTCATTTTCCGTAGGTTTGTCTTTAGAGTTTTTTCTTTAATTCAGACTCTTCTGTGAGCTTCTGTATGCTAGTGTGACTTTGGCAAGCAGCATGATAGACTGGCACTAAATGGCCAACTAAACGTTCCAGAATTTTTAGTTGAATTATGACAAAACGAATATTTTCCTTGGGTCATGAGCAGCAGGTTTTTGTGTGTAGATTGCAAAGCCATATTAATGAGTTTGGATCATTGCCAGCACAATCTTGGGACTTGAACTTTGTCATTTCAGCAATTGCTCTCAAGCGACAGGTTGTATGTACATGTATGTATAAGCATGCACGTGTTTATGCTCACACACAGAGCTTTTCTGGATCCTGTGTGGAATTTTGCAACTGTACTGGGACACACTTTTGAAAAAATACTTTACTTGATTTTTTTTTTTGTTCACTAAATTTTCCAAATCAGATCAAGACAGCAAAAATGATATCAAAGCAAATTAGAGGTCTTAATTTAATTATGTGCATAAATAGGAAGCCAGTTAGAAAATCCACACACACCACCCAAATGTCTCCAATTTTTGTGTTTATCCTCACTGTTGCTCTGGTATGGACACATACATTGTAGTTAAAAGTCTTTTAAAGAAATAGTGTTCTTCTGTCATCGTATTGTATTGTGTCATCAGCACGAGATCCTTGTACCCAACTTTTTTTAAATGAGGCAAAAAGAAAAATTTACAGCTTTTTGGAATGTTGCCCAAATAAAATTTTTTGTTGGGAAATGATTAAAATTTAAACTACATTTAAAATATGCTTTTGTGTTTTACTCTGGGGTCATTGAGTAGGAGGGAGAGAATTCTAAATCATTTGATGCCTTACTGATTGTTAATGGTCAATGAACCATGGATACTTGTGAACACTTGAGTTGTCAGCCTAGTTAGCAATACACCTACTTCCTTTATTATTAGGAAATCACAAAACTATACTTAGAATGAGAAATACAATTTTGACAATGGTAACATCATCAGATTAACATTCTTAAGATTTTTCAAGAGGTAGTTATGGAACACAGAGTAATTGCTCTACAGCTTCATGTGACATTAAAACAGCTCTACCGTGTTATTCCAATTTTCTTGTTTATATACTGGCTTATACAAGGAGAGGTTAATTAGCTGAATTTTTTTAATATAGCAAATATTGCATCTAATAAACTGGTTTTAAATAGTGGCAAAGTTATCCAAAATTATTGTATGATATAAATATTACATAAAGCATGGGTCTGAATGCAGTGATTTCTCCTGACTGTTGGATTTGTTCTGAGCAATTTGTGTGTTCCTTACATCTGGCAAGTGAATGAACAGTTTATAGTGCAAAGAATAGTAGAGATCCTAAAGATTCCAGTGAATACAAAATGTTAGGAAGAAATTCTTCACTGTGGGGTTAGTGAGGCACTGGTACAGGTTGTAGAGAGTAGTTGTGGATGCCCCAGCCCTGGAAGTGTTCAAGGCCAGGCTGGATTGGAGTTTGAGCAACCTGGTCTAGTGAAAGGTGTCCCTGCCCATGGCAGGGGGATTGAACTAGAGGATCTTTAATGTCCCTTGCAACCCAAACCATTCTGTGATTCTGTAATACAATGAAAAAGTGTAAACAAAATTCTAGTGAAGAACTCAAGAAGTTGTTGGCGTGACTGGGAGCAGATGGAAGTGGATAAGGGGTTTACTCTGTGGAAAGACTGGTTTGTCCTGGGTCTTTCCTGTTCAACAAACTTGTCAGTGACCCGGAGAAGGAGACTGAGCTCTCTCTCATCAACTTTACCAATGATGCCAAATGATGTGAACCACTCTTTACACTGGAGGGAAGAGCTGATGTTCAAGGGGACTTGGAGGGGCTGCAGGAACAGGGTGTCAGGAAGCCTTCATGAAATTCCACAAGGATGGGTGCAGACCCAGGTGCCTGGGAAGGAAGTGCCTCTTAAAGTTCTAGGGGCTGGGGAATGCCAGGCTGGGGAGCAATTCTGCTAAAAGGGGCCTGGGGCACAGCAAGAACAAGAGCTGGTGGGATGTCCTGGCAGCCGAGAGGGACAGCAGCCTCCCAGCTGTGTGAACAGGAGCTTGGTCACCAGATCAGCAGAAACAGCTTTTCTCAGGCAACCACACTGTGCTGTGGCATCCAGGGTGGAGACTGACCAGGATAGATATGGGCCAACCACAGCAGGTACAGCAAAGGCCACCCTGGATGTTTGGGGGCTGGAGCACTTGCCCTTTGAGGAGGGGCTGAGGGAGTAGGCCTTGTTCATGCTGAAGAAAGAAAGTGCTCCTGGGGGGCCTCAGAGCAGCCCTTCAGCATCATGAGGTCATAAAGAACATAGGTCCAGGCTCTCCACAGTCATGCATAGTGGGAGGTTGGGGAAAAAAGGGGCACAAGTTGAAAAGACAGATGGAGGTTGGACATTAATAACTCTTTCACCCCCCAATCCAGCAGTGCTGCAGGTTGCCCAGAGAGGCTGTGTATCCTGCTTTCTTGGGAGTCTTTCAAGATCCACTGTTCTGACCCTACATGTGGCCTTGCTTTGAGCAGCAAGTAAGCTGAAGGACCTCCTCATGTCCCTCCCAACCTGAATTGTCCTATGCAACAAGATCCAGTGGGAAGGAGAGATAGCAGAGCTATAATGACAAAGGCGCCATAATCCAGGAAGTATCCTGCAGTAGTTCTATGTGTGGCTTTTGTTGGCTTGCTTTTTACAAAGTCTGAAGTATAGCTGAACTTAGAATCATATTTAAAATAGTATTGAGAGCTGTACAATACAAAATATAAGTATTTTAATATCACTCTGTGTTGGTGTCTTGAAGCCAATGCTTCAGGGGACTCTGGGTCCAGTCTTGCTGCTACTGGTCCAATCAGTCCTTTGTTCTTAATACTGGGTAGTGGGAAGCCTTCTAGTCTCCACTGGGCTAAAAACAAAGATGTTCTGCCTTGTTAAACTGCCAGTGGTGATAACAGAGAGAAATACCTCCCAAAATCATCAGCACCAGGTTACCGTGTTCAACAGTGGGCCAGCCTGTAATTGTTGAGCTCTTCCCACACTGGTGTCAGTGGGAATTTCTGAGGAAAGAACTGCTGCAGGTGACAAATTGATCACCTAAGAGAGGCTTAAAGATCTGAGTGCTGAGTTACTGACAGCAGGTCAAGTTTCTTGAATTAAGTAGTGGACCGCCAGATTCGCAGTTAGGTTTATTTTACTCGCAACTGGGGAAGAAGCAGTGTGATTCCCATTTGAGATAAAAAATTGAGATAAAAAAAAGTCCTTTGCAAATCTTCAATTTGTTGTATTTCTTCTGATCCTGATGTATTATTTAACTACCAGTCCACATCACTCTCAACAGCACATGGGTGCCCTTTCAGCAGGGGCCTTAAATACCTGGCAGAGCAAGCTGGGATCCAGGAGCTGTGCCACGAAGCATCACCTGCAACTTCTTTGTGTGCTCGGTTGGCAACTCCATACGTTGTAATTACACAATTCAATATTTCAATGTTTGGTGAGTTGGCTTCAGTCTTTTCTACCATTGCCATCATTAAGATACAATCCTGCAGGTATTTCCAGGGTTCCTGCCTTCCCTTCAAGCCATCTTCTCAATAACTGTGGAAGTGCCTTCACTGTCTGTCTTTTTCTTTGTGCAACCACTCTAGCGCCAGTCTTCAATAATTCATGATCTTGCAGGAGGTGCACCAAAATGATTTTAGCTACCTCCAACAGTTTTGGACAGAAGGATAATAAAAATGATTTCACAGTAACTAAAGTAAGTCAGTTCATTGGTGAAAGCACTTAAATATAACTTATCAGCTATTCAGGAGGAAGGTTTTACTAAAGGTACAATGCATTTATGTATTGAAGTGCAGCTCAGCTCCTGAAAAATGACTACGTAAATAAGCACTTGTCACATCTTATTTCGTTGGTTTTTTTCTTCTCCTTCTAAATTTGTTTTTTGTTGTTAACTCTATTGCTGTCATGATTTTAACTGTGAAGTAGCTGGTTCTTACTCCTAGTGCAGTTAATTACCAGTGAGGTACACTTGTGTGTAGCCACTGAGGAGCTGCTGTTACAGGCATTCTTACAAGACAGAAGGCACAAGGCAGTGTGACCCAATGGCACAATATGTCAAACTTTTGGAACTTGATGTTTGATTGTGGTCCAGTTTTCTAAGTCTGGGGTAAAAAAATTATAACTGAGAATACTGAGGTAAATCCACAAAATGTTTTAAACTCTTAATTTCCACTAGACCTGACAGTGTCCTGACAGTATGTCCAGTGGGGGATCAAGAGTCACTTTGACTCCAGCAGCAGCCACGGGTAATCTGATTTCCTGGTTTCTTGATGTCTGAGCATAGGGGCTATTAGCACTAATAAACTTAATTCTAGCACAGTGCTGAGGTACGACATAGTCCTGAGGAACCAGAGGTTAAATCAAGAGAAAATATATCTGCACTGCTTCCCAAATCTGAGGTGAGGAAACAGCTGGGGAGGTGTTTCTAGAGTACAAGTCTGACTGCAGATATCATAATTTAAGTTACTCAAATGTTTGGCTCCTTTTATCTGTTTTGGATCTTGCTGTTAGCACCTTGGTGCTTGTATACAAAGAAGACTTGATAGCACAATCACAAAAGCAATAAACAGCCTTACAAAGACATAGATCTAAGGTGACTCCTTCAAGTGGAATCTTTCTTTAAGTGCAATTTCAATGTCACATATCATAATTGCATCTAATATTAGAGCCTGATTTAATGCAACACAATGTCAATGACAATATAAAGGCAATCATGAACAGAGAAGATAACTGAAAACTGTTTGGGGGAATGGAAGGAAGGATTACACTGCACTGAAGACTTCTGTAGACATTACAAACCTTTTTCAGCAACATGCAGAGGAATTTTTTTCTCTCCTAAACTTCTGGAAACTTTCTTCCTGTTTCCATTTTGATCCCGGAATCTGGCTGTAATCTCTAAATGTGATTTAGGGTTGGGGTTTTTATCCCATTCCTCAAACTTGTGAGTCTATCTTTTGCTAAGCACTGAAGTTACATATGTAAAGTTGTTTAGCAAGCTGAATAGATTATCAGCTGCTGAGAATTAAATATATACATAGGAAAGAGTTTTCTTTTTCCCCTCAGCAGCACATATCCTCCCACCCCACAAAGAATATGGTTTAAAAGGTGTGAAGCTAGACTATTTTGACTCTATCGAAGTCTGAAGATGGAATGAAAATGCTACACGTCTTCCTAAATGACTGAGAGTCTCTATCAGATCTTTTATGGGTGTAGGTAGCAGCAGTGTGACCTGCTTAAACCAGCTTAAAAGCATGTAACCTCAGAAGGCCCCTGTGGCTTGCACGTGATTCCTTCTTGCAGTAGTGCTTGTGATGGGGCTGTAATTTCAATGAACTGAAATGACATCAGCTGTACTGCACAGTCTCTGGCTTGTCCTGATGTGAGTGCATAGGTGCACACAAAGGTTCTGGAGAGGAGCTGCCTTTGGCAGTGGCACTTTTAGACCTGCTTATTGCAGGCACAAAAAAGCATCCTCCGTGTGCTTCAGGTCTGGCTGGCCTACAGAATCACAGAAGGGAACCATAGACTATCCTGAGTTGGAAGGGACACACAAGGATGAATGAGTCCAATTCTTCTCGCCTTGTCTGCTCACCAGAGGAATGGATTTCTTTATTCCTATAAATGTTCAGCTGAAATTTGGTGACAAAACTAGAGATAGCAGCTTACAGAATCTATATAAACAAAGCAAATGAAAAACTTTTGAGTTTTGCACACATTAACAGAGCAGCAGGTGATGTCCTAGGTTCTGAAACACAGAAGGTTGCCTGGGCCTTTTCTACTCATTTAAACAGCTTCCCCCTTCTCCTCTCCCCCCCCCNCCCCCCCCCAAAAAAAAACCCCACCAAAAAAACCCAACCCAAAACAAATCCAAAAAGCAACCAACCCAGAGATTCAGAGGGCATCAGTTGTACTCCAGTCTTACTGGTTTGCCATGAAGGCCAGGTTGATGGACCTGAAGCTGAAAAAAGCTTTAAAAGTGACCCCATTGGAGTCTAACAACACCTGAATTATCAGGGTCTCCTACAATAGAATGAATTTTCTTTTTTTTCCAGTGGGCTCCCATTCTAATAATGCTTTGAATGACAACAGTGATAACTATTTCTAATTAGTCCTTGCAATTCTGTGAGGAAGGAAGAAATCCATAATACAAAACAAATCCTAATGAGGGATGGAACTTTCCTCCTAAGGAGCAATGCTCCAAGGGCTTCAGAGATTCTCCCCATGGGGACTTGTCTGACACTTTAGCTTAACACTTGAGGGTTTAAGTGACCCTACAGAATATAAATCAGCTTGTGCTGTCTCAGCATTAGCTGCTGAGCAGCCAGTGCATGGGAAAGTTGACCTCTTTACTCAGGTTGTCTTGAAGCTTAGTTGAAAAAACACCCAGGTTTTGTTGGATTGAGAATGCAGGCGGGAAGCACTCATAAGTTGGTTCTATATTGTGAAAAGTCCTCTTTCAAAATCCTGTCCACGGATGACAAGAAAAAGCTGAGTGCTGAGATGTCCTTGGTGCCTGGTGAGCTCCTGGTTTGGGATGTCTGTGGGTGAGGATGCTGAAATCATATGCAAATGACATTACAGCCCTGAAAGCAAGT
Organism: Cyanoderma ruficeps; assembly: GCA_008694505.1. NCBI lineage: Eukaryota > Metazoa > Chordata > Aves > Passeriformes > Timaliidae > Cyanoderma > Cyanoderma ruficeps. Next base: position 4,888,562 of record VZDJ01006585.1, on the reverse strand, counting down.
CTACTCCTACAAGCTTATGTTACCAATAGCCTTTAATAAATATACAAGCGTCGTCTTTTACAGCCTAATTTGAAAAATTGAAAATATGACAACTCTAAAGCTATTAATGATACTGTTTTGGGTTGCAATGCAAGATGTATTCTATCCCCATCTGTTGAAACTGGTTGAAGAGGTGTTTTTCTTTATCTCATTACTCCGGGAGGGAGGGGGCAGTCTTTCTGTCAATGGGCCAGCTGTTAAAACCATGGGGCAGCGTTCTTTATCTCTTCCACGATCCATCCTCCCTTCAGGGAGTTATCTGCTGTTATTGGGCCATTAAAGCTCACCACATGATTGATAAAATTACATCATCCCATTGTGAGATGCTCCACCCAATGGGAGGAGCCAACCATTCCTACCAGGATAAAACCTGAGATTCAGAACACCAGGACAGCCTGTTTTCCACTGGGTTGCCAGAGGAAGACTGGACCTATCTTGCCACCACTGGGCCCTTCTACATGATCATCTCTATTCCAACAAAACCACATCTGTCACCCCAGGAACACTTAACTGGATTGCTTCCAACACCCTGACCAACAGGGTGTCAGGTTGTATTCTGACTCTGAGAATGTTTTTCTTTCGTTGTTCATTTGCCTTTTTTTGTATTACTACATTTTAATATTCCTAGTAAAGAACTGTTATTCCTATTCCCATATCTTTGCCTGAGAGCCCCTTAATTTCAAAATTTTAAAAATGCAGAGGGAGGGGTTTGCATTCTCCATTCCAAGGGAAGCTCCGGCTTTTCCCTGTCAGATACCTGTCTTTCCAGACAAAGAATCATACCAACGGCTACACTGTGTTCCAGACCAAAGAAGAAAAGCCCTAGTAAGTGGTGGCTTACACCTTGTAAAAGGGCTGGAGTTGAGGGGTTGAGGGACATGATACTATTTCCCAAAATGCAGCAAAAAAATAAACATACATCCTTTCAAATTTTTGAATGAATCAGTGTTTCATAAAAATGTGGAGGGGAAATGTTTTCATAGAATTTCACTGTTTCAATTAAATAACTCATCCATGCCTGGAATAGCCACCCTCTGATCCACATTTTCCTCTGCTGTGTCCATCCAGCAGAGGTTGCTAATGATTGTGATAGCAAGTTATTTCAGTCAGTAAGGGTAAACTGAAGAATACAGGGTTTTTTCCACTGACCTTTGTGCCTGCTTTTGTATCCCTGCTTGCACTTGTGGAAAAGCATTGAACAGGGATAAATGCTCTTCATATCTGATACCTGGTAGCCTATAGCTATACCGAGGCAGCCTGGTAGAAATCAGGCTGCCTTGCTTTTGTTGCTTTATGAAATGCTCCCTTTTTATTTTTAGTTTTTTTGCAACCAGCAAATTGCTAATGCCTATGACTGGCAGGCAAGATTGCCTGATCCTCATTGCTGCAGTTTTGCTACCAATGCCTAGGGCTGAAGAGAATTTTTTAACAGCATGAAAGACAGGCTGAATATGACAAGGCAGTGGATATGAGTTTGTGGGGTTTTTTCCTGAGGACTTTGTTTCAGTTTCTTTCATGTCATTTATTATTTCTAGGCTTGTGAATGAGTGAAAAAATAAGTGTTTGTTGTTACTTTTGATTTTTCTTTTAAAGAGAAATTATCTTATTGCTTCTAAGGTGATTGACATGGTGGTCTGTGCTTCCAAGGAGGATGTCTCTTCAGTTTTCTTTTCTTTAGCAGCTTTTTGGATACCTTTGTGGAGGTTCAGAACACTTCTGTTTCCAGCAAAGCAGAGTAGCAACAGCTGCATTTGTCTGGCAGTCCTAATAATATGCTCCAGGTTACAGGAAGTGGAACCCAAAAATTACTGGAGAATTGGAGCCATGACATTTTCTATATTTCACATAATTTGAATGTGAATAATGAAATTCAACAGCCATCACTCTTCATGTTTAAAAGGTGTATGTGAGCAGGTAAGCACTTTAAACAAGAAATGCAGTGCCAAAGTAATCTGTGCCTTAATATCCTCAAATTCCCTGGAGTTATAGTAGGAATTAACTTGCTTCACGATGTTTGAAAACTAGAGGAAAAAACTAATTAAAGCTTTCTACCAGAAATTCCAATCAACATTAAAGAGCTGAATGAATACTACTAAACATAAATTTAAAAAAACCTAACCCAAACCTGCTCTTACCTGCTCAAAGATTTAAATGGATATTTTTCTTCCATTTTTCTCCTCTGTGAGTGGCTTTGCTTAGTGAAAGTTTTAGTACCACAAATAAATTAGAAGAATGAACTTTTGAGGTAGGCACGAGTGTTAAGAGGAAAGAATTGGTTTTATTCCCACGTGAACTTTTGCATGAACTGTGCAAATGTGCATAACCACTGACACAGTGGAAATAGAAGAGACCTTGTGCTTAATCTCAGCTCAGGTATCCTGCAGTAACTGCTACAGCAACTGTGGAGTAAAAAGAAATATTAGCAAAATAAGTAGGAAAAAAAGGAAATTGCAAACTGTAAATATTTTTGAGAGCACTAATAGAAAGTGATTTGTAAACTTGAATTACTTACTGTTAGCCACTCACTGAGATTTGGCCCACTGCAATGGTTTAAGATGAAGAACTGATACACCGTTGTAAAACTTATGCTCTCATTTGTAATTTATTTCAATCAAAATGGAAGTATCTTGAATCTTTCTAAACATGTCAGCTATGAAATCTGTGTCCAGTTGCCCGATGCTAGGATATAAATGGGAACCCTTGATGATTAAGCTATTGGTGAGTACAGTACAATTCAGCAAAACAGCTGCAATGGCTACAAAGACAACAAGATTCAGTTTCTGGCCTGATGCTGTGATAAAGAAAGTGCAATCTTCTGTATTGTCCATCTCCTACAGATTTCTTTTTCATATTCATAATTGAAAAATTAACTGGGAAATGCTTCAGTTTTGTCCTTCGGGGTTCGGGTTTTACCAGTCTGCTGAAAGTGTCCACTGAAGTGGTTCCTCTAAAGACTTTTGACCTTTAAGGTGAAATAACCTCATACTTAATCTTCAGTGCAAATTTTTATAGCTGCTAAGCAATTTTCCAATGCAGCTGGCCATTTTTATATCTTGAAAAACTGGTAATGATACAAACAGTTGATTATGGTTTACAATGGCAATAAACCTCTCAGTATTGGTTGTTACCAAAATAAATTGCCATTCTGTTAAATGTTAAATAACAAGTCATAAACTGCTGAAAACAACCAATTTCTTGTGGATTATTGCCTGAATAAATTTTAGCAGGAAGTGCAGATCATGAAGCTGTGATCAGCAGATCAGGCCTAATGAAATTTTATATATTTTAAAAAGCTGAAAATCCTCAGAATATGATGCAAACTGTAACACCCATTAAACAACAAAAAAATTAAGTCTCCTGGTAGTTTTGGGATTTTTGTGGGAGACTATTTTTATCTTCTGACACCAGCTCTTGCTGTTTTCCATTGTTTCTTCAGATGTTGAAAAACCCAGTCAATGCCAGCACATTGAGCCCACCGAGAAGGCAGACTGGAGCCTGTTCAAATACAAAGCACCTACATGAGATGTCTGCACAGAATCAGAGGGGTTAGCATCTGCTTTGGAGTAATTACTACTGCTCATCTCGAAAGCAATAATGCCATCAAACATTCATAGCTCAGGTGACATCTTCCCAAGAGTGAGTGGCAGATCTTCACCATAGCAACGAGTGTTATCTCCTAAGAATAACATTAACCTCCCTTGTTACTAGTTTTAAATCCTTGGGTATAAACAGCAGTTGCAAGGCATGTGTGCCTTGATTGTGCATTTTCATTACTTAGTATGTGCCAGGTGTGCATTAGCTGCTGTAAGACTAAAAAAGACATCACCAGAAAAGGAAGTAATTAAAGGGATGGAAATACAGCCATTAATAATACAGTCCTGGAAACATGATCAGGGAGAGGTCTCCTGTTCATGCTCATGAAAATCAGACCTCTCCACAGAGAAACCTGCTCCTCAGCAGTAGCATCCTCCCCCTCGATCTGCAGGTTGATTTCGAATCAGATGGGGAGAGGTGGGAGAAGAGAGCAAAAGGAGGAAGGGAGAGTGGGTTATTTCTATTTCCCTCCTTTTTCTTATGCACCTCCCTTCCCGGATATTTTTTTTCTCAGGCAGAGTTGAAATCCAGGAAACTTGAACCAAATATTTTAGCTATTTTAAATTGCTGCATTATGCATTTTTTTCAGAATGTCACCAAAGCTTTTTCGAGTAAAGGAGATGAAATTCCCCTCATAATAGCCCTCTAGGATACAGTGATATCCTGGGAGTGCCATAAAAATGTCATTAAGAGACATTTCATTTTGGCTTCTGGGGGCTCTACACTTATCTATTTTGACTTAAACTCTTTCTTCCATCTCTGCAAGAGAGGAACATGACACAGGAGTTGCACAAAATGAGCTCAGATCAGGGAAGACAGATTGTAAATCGAGACTTGCTAGAGCTAAATCATGTTCTCTCTCTTGATCTCTTATCTGATAACTTTTATCCAAAAGGTATTGGGGAAGTTAATTGCAACTGCTAAGATGAATCTTTAGGAAATATCATTCTCCAGAGCCTTCTTTTCCCTGCTCTCCAGACCCCGTGTTGCTTTTTTTTTCAAGGCCTCAGATATGAAATGGTTATCTTGTGAATTTTAACATCCTTATCCTTTCCTACAGAACTGTTCAGATGAAGAAGAAAACTGTAGCTTTTTATTTGCAAGGTTTAGGAATCCAGAGAAGCAGTGCATGAGGGGAAAAGGCAGAGGTTTTTTTAATTCAAATGCTTGCCCTACTCAACAAGCTAAAGACAAAGGTAAAAAGGATGTTTTCTTTTTAGAGACTGAAATACTATAGACAGTCTTGGATTAGAAACAGGCTGAAATTCCTGTTGTAAACTTCTAATTATCTTGTGTAGCATGACTTCTAGATACACTATCTTGCAATGATAGTGAAGTTTTGAGTACGCGTTAAAACAGCTTTATGCATATAAAAAACAGGTGTTTGTAAAGGCTGTGGGAGATCTAGTTACCCCCTGAAAACATGCATCATAAAACTCTTGGTGGCAAAATATTGCAACTTTCCCATTACCAATTAGTGTTTTAATATTCTCAGATCACCAAACTGAAAACAGGGCCAGTTGTTACTCAGTTGACAGAGCACAGGCACCAGCTGACAAGTGAACATTTGAAGGAAGACAAAAACATAGTCAATAGCTGTTGGGAAAGGTCAGGCTATATCACAGTCAAAAGGAGAGGTCTCCTTACAGGTAAGTCAGATGGGTAGGAAGGACATGCAATACATTGGTGTGTAGGCAATGAGGTGGGCTAAATAAAATTCATAGGAAGAAGGAGGCCCCATCTGCTTTGACACCAATGCAAGCAGAAACAGCTTTTAACATTTTGCACACTCAAAATCAAGTGTAATTACCATCTTGCTGACAGCTTCAGCAGTGGCATGAAAGCTGATGGGGTACAGCGTCTGATTTTGTGTGTTATCTTCTTCAAGATCCAAATGGTTTTATATTTTAATGTATCAAAGAAATGGATAAAAGTCTGAATACTGTATCAGAGGGTGCATAAGGATCTTGAATCCTGAGGAATATGTCTTTACAGTTATGGATATATGGGGATGGAAAGACATTCCTAAAGCATTTCTGCTATGTGGCATGGACAGAGGGGACAGATAATGTATTCAAAACTAGCACTGTATTCAGTGATCTAGGTTTTCCTGCCTCATCTTGACAAAGTGCACTTTGTATATTCACCTCTAGTATCCTAGTATCACATGTAATTTTCAAACTCTAGCTTTATCGGTATAGGTACTGATAAGGCATTGAACAGATATAGTTTTCACAGCACTGCTGGCATTTGCAGTGTTTCTGGACCAGAGCATGTTGTTGTTCATGAGCCAAGGAAGATGGTGAGTCCACAAAACCAGGCATGGGTAGGGAGGATGCATAGGAAGCAAGGGTGGTGTGTGTGGGGGTGTGTTAGAAGTCAGCAGGGTGAAGCTAGAGAGAAGACACTTTTCCTAAAGGAAGAAGAAGAACATCATCTATCCTTTATTACAGAGTTTTCCTTCTGGTGTTTTTCTTTTTGCTGAGCATGGCAGAGCAGAGATTCACTGTGAAATCCAGCAAAAGAAGTGAGCTTTGATTTTGTTTGCTTAGTTTCTCAAGAGCTGTTCTAAGACTAAGGTTAAAGGCCACTAAACAAATGCAGACTCCATTTGTTTGGAAATGACTTCATGGCAAATATATTTATATCATCCAGTGACTAGGTTTTTTATATTTTGCACTGATACTTTCTTCACTCAAAGCAATCACGACTTAGGTCGTGTGTTTCTTTACATGCAAGTGCAATCAAGACAAAAACCTAAAGTCACAAAAAGTGGTTTTTACAGAGTTGTATTTTGCTGCATTTCAGGCAGTAGGAAGGGGGGGCTCTCTGGGGGGAAAGCCCTGGACAGGTGTTAATATGATACCATTTTTCTGACCCCTGTTTCTCCATATACTCTGAAGGAGGTAGATGTTAAAAGGTGGAGCTGCTGAGCCAAGTATATTTTCCTCTATATTTGTAGCTAGAAATGAAAGAGGGTGACTGTGATACAGAGGGCGAGAACTGAAATGTGTACACAGGACCATTCCTCTATTATTCTCATTTTGTAAAGCCGACAGAAACCTCAGTGATGGCCTTGCAGTGGAAAGGGAGTTTTGAATGGCAGTTTGTTTTATGACTCTTAATTTATTTCTCCTTCAGTTGTTGGTCTCATGACTGACTCCTCCTTCCCTCTCCCACTCACACTGTGGCGTCATTCTGCAACAGCTTTCCTTGCATTTCACTGTGCGCAGCCTCATGAGTCTTACTGTGAAATCCTTTGGCACACAGGCAGTGAGGAAAAATCTGTAACAAGCCTGATGCCTTAGAAATATTTTGTATGTTCCTCTGCAGAGGATAGAAAGTGTAAAAACACAGGAGAAGGTATTCTGCAGAAAAAATGTATTACTGTATGTCGTGTCACATGAATGCTGTTTGAGAGCTACAAATTTCTGCACCAAAAAAAAAATAAAATGTAATGAACACCTCTCCTGTTAGAAACATCCATAAGAAGATGTAGCTCAGCTTCCCCTTGGATTGAGGCTTGGTAGGAAAAGTTCAGGAGAAGGGGAGAAGGAGAGGAGCCCCAGACTCTTCCAAGCAGGTGGCACCCTGCCTTTCTCATTTACATGCTTGGACAGTGTGTGACATGGGTATCCTACGGGGCTGTCTGCGAGCCCTCAGCCCACACTTGAATGATGCACCAAGTGGTGATGGACATCCACCTGCCTGTCCCTTTCCCAGGCTTTGCTCAGAAAAAGGACACACAGCTGAGGTTGAAATGAGGTGGGATGATAGGAAAGAAGATGTGGTGTGGCCAATGGAAGTCGACCTGGGCTGCCTCTGACATGCCCTGAATCTTTCAGCTGGTGTGCACACATCTCTCTCTCCCATCGAATGATGAGAAGGGAGGTCAAAAGAGCTCATTTGGAAACAACTGCCAAGGATAGCAAATTCCTACGAATTAGTGTGCCTTTTGGGAAGGAGGAATGCAGTGCAATTTTGATGAGAAAGGCTGCTTTTGGCTTGGGCTCAATCATGCAGGGTGCTGAGTGCCTTCAGTCCTCATTCACGTTGATAAGAACTGACTGTCCTCATGCTACCTGGCAGGCATGGCTGCTAGGTCAGTTCTCATTCCCCTCTCCCCCACAGCCTGTCACTTCACTTCCTAAAGAATGTCTTATTTGATGTCATCTGTAGCACAGGGAATTAATGAGGTTTTCTTTCAGCGGCTTCTCATTTATCCCCAGAAAATCAAAGGGACAGATGTTTTTCTCTGCTAGAAAGTAAACCTCTAAGAAGATGACAGAAAAGAGCTGGTTGGATGCTTGTAGCACCCCTGTCCCAGAGATGCAGAGGGGGCTTGGACCTACTTTGGGTCTGTGGAAACAAGGAGCAGCTGTTTGGTGTCTGACTGTCCTCATGAGTGGTGATTCTCCTTTCTTTATTCAAAGGATTTCTAACAGTCAGGGACCACCTCTGACCGGATCATTCCTTGAGAAATGGATGCAAGGCACACTTAATATCAATGACATCTTAATCATCTGGTCCTTGAAAAGCGAAAAGGCCAAGACAAATACGTCTGTTAGCAGGAGAATCGTAGTATTTGATAAACATGGACTGCATGCATCTAGCTGAAATGCCTCTATGCTGAACTGTGCAATTCACAAAATGTAAATGGGGTGCTTATCAGATGGATTATTTTCTGAAAGCACAGGCAAAATTACAGTAATTACTTTTCCTCCTGCTACATTATCTGTATTCCCAAGAAATTTTATAACTTCACGCAGAAAATAAATAAATATTTACCTAAAAGATCAGATTAGCTGAATAAAGGTTCCCTTCACTTCCCACAAAATCAGCATTTCTCTTGAACAAAAAGTTTATTTTTGGCAGCATGAGATTTTCATGGGGGCAGGTACTGTCAATGAAAAATTCTCCAAGGACATCACTAGATATTAATCTAGATTTTCAATAAGCTACAATTTCCTTAAATTCCCAACTCTTTGACATGCCCTTGGGTGAGAAATGAGTTCCTACTATTCTTCCTTCAGCAACTGAGTGCTTCAGCCCAGCTTTTTAGATATAACCACCAAGATTATTGCCTGAGAATAATCAATATTAAGGACTCATATTTTTAATGTGTGATAAAGATTAATCTACTTTGTCACTTCACTTAGACTCCCTTAAGCCCACTCATATGAATGCATTTTAATATATTTTGTAATTCACAAAGAAGAAAATCTAAAGGGCTAGTTAAAAAAAAAATCATCTGCTGTGGCTTGTTCAGCTCATCAAACTGTAGATTATGGTATAATTCTAACACCAACTGGTTCTACAGTGTCATAGGGATCTGTAGGCAAGCAACCTTTATAACACTCCCCCTTCCATCTCAAACATAAGCATTTTAACCTAGTTTAATTGTTTTTATTCTCACGTATGAAAAGAAAAAATTTTCTTGGGCGCTTGTATCCTTTGTTACTCTAGAGTGATAGCGCCCACAGTCCTTTATGGTTTTGTCCTCAAAATTTCCCCACAAGGTAGAAAGTGCTGTTTTGTTATAACTGAGAAACTGAAGTGTAGAAAAGTTAGAAGACTTTTCTCATGGCCACCTGGGAAATTCAAAAGGAGTCAAGAGCTCAAGGTATGAATTCAGCTGGGACCTTCTCACTTCCTTTCAAGCTTGCATGTGAGAAAAATGGTTCACAGCCACTCTCACATCTCTGACCTGGGAATAAAGCAGTGTCCACAAGGGGTACATCTGGATCTAAGACACTCTGGCTGACTGTACTGTGAAACAGCCTTAGAATGTTCAGCCTATTCATCACAGTCTTCACCATGAGCTGTGAGGATGGGAACAAGCAGCTGGGTGGTGCTACACACTTGAGCAAAAAGACCAGGACATCAATCCCTTTAGTGATAGCGCCAGGGTCTGAGAGCTAACTCCAACTCCAAGGACATTGCTTCAGCCTCTGAACTAGCCTTCTTCACATAAAATACAGTTAATATACAGGTGCTTTGTAGCTGGGCAGAAACCTTGTAATGTGAGCTATGTCATGTCAAAAACACCCATTTGATTCTGATTAAGAAATCAACACAAAGATTCAACCTCATCCAGCTCAGCCCATGCCCTAAGTGCACATAGATGATAAGAAACATTGCTGTTCTGTAGCACGTGCGTGCAAATAGTTGGGAAATAACTCAAAAGATATCAAGTAACTAATTGAGCATCATGTCTGCACCACTGCATAAACTCCTTGAAAGAGCAGCAAAGGGTGAAAACTGCTGATGGCAATTTCCACAGTAGAGTAATTTAGCTCAGAGGCAAAGAGAGTGGTGAAGGAGAGAGAGAATATATATGTCAGTGTGGGAGAGGGTGGATTGGTACAAGAAGGAGTGCATTAGAGTATGTGTGAGTGTGGAGGAGTGAGTTTCTCAGAATTAGGGCAAATTCTGCATTCATAGTAGACCTTGCAGAGAAGCTGCATGTGTGTATGTGTATACATATATACAGGTTTGAGCTTGGCCATCTCAGCATCATTAGTGGTTTTTAAGACATTTTTCTAGAATATATTTCTAGTTCTTCCAAGTGTAGGAAAAAAATTCTTGAAGGTGGGATTGAAAGTCAGGTGAAAATGCAAAACTTAGAAGATGTACCAGTGATTTGGAAAATATATAAAACCAGCTAGACTCTTTCTTTTTTCAGAAGGTGAAAAGATGGAGACAGGGAGATAGCAAGGGAGGACTGTTGTTATAATTGTCTCCTGGAAAGATGTTGGCAGTGTTTATCAAAAGAGGAGATGGAGGGTAGGCGGGCATTCCACCTCCATCTCTTGGCAAAGGAGCACACGTAGAGGGTCCTCTGCCACTGACTATAAGAAATAGGAGTTTACTTGCACAGATTCATGCTTCCTCTTTCACCATACCTTCATGTAGTCAAAAAAGATGCTGTTTGCTGTAACCCAGGGTCATTTGATGTAGAGTGGAGAACACTTAGAAATCAAAGGTTAAATTTTTTTCAACAGCAACTTAGTAAAAAATGTCTCTTTATTGAGATGGGCAGTGAAGTATATCCAAGTTCTTTATGCACACTGCATCTCTCCAAAATGTATGCCAGGAAAACAGTCAGATGTTTAGGTTCTGGTTCCTACTCATTGCTGGTTTCCCTGGTAATCCACTCTAGCAGTATTCCAGCTTTGAGACTCCTAAGCACAAATTTTTGGGCTCATTTCCAGTCACTTATCTTTCCAGTGGGAACAGTCTATTTCTTACTTCACCCACTTAGGCACAGCAATTTATACTTCTGATTCATGCTGTGGTGGACAGAGGGGAAGACTTTATAGAGGTAATACCAATTGTCCCCTATCCCACACTAACTTTAAAGTACTTAGCAAAACCTCAGGAGGTGTGGAAATGCATGACAGGAAAATAAAGTGTTCTTGTAAGTAACAGAATTGTCCCTTACATATCCCTTAACCCCCAAAAGTCATGTTCACACAGCCAAAGTATCTTCTAATTAAGAAAACACCTCACAAGGCAAGGATTTCACCTTGAAAAAATATTTCAAATATATTCTCAGTGGTCATTGATCATAATAAGTAATTGATCTCTTGGTCAGTAGCTAAAAGATTTTGCTCTGACCACATTAACCTAAGGATGAATCTAGGTGTACCTTCAGTTGTCTGTACTTCATTTTCCCTTGCAGTGATTCAATGCAGCATTGGCTAAGGATAAACAACATTCATTAGAACAGTTTTTATGAAATAGCTACATTCCTCACATTTTTCACACTTAAAAACTCCCAGCACCAGTAGTTCCTACAGCCAGTCCTAGGATCACGTAAAGGATTAAGAAAGCCCATTATTCCTTGATTTTGTCCTTTAGTATTACATCTATAAGTTAAATGGATTACAATCCTGAGATTTGGGCTGTCTGCATGCTGACCTTACAGGGCACAGCCAAATTATTGGAGATGAGTGTTTCTCTCAAGATGCTGTTTTCTATTATGTTCTTCTTTAAGAGTGGAAACCACTGGGGAGTGCCTGTTCAAATTGAACTTGATTTCTAGAAGCTTTTCAGCTTTACTGCATGCTTGTGGCAATAATTACTTGCAAAATAAGGGCTGTGTGGATTGTGTTTTACCAAATCATTTAGGTATTTGTGATGGATTTCCACCTGTTCAAGTTTTGATTGCAAAATGACTCTATGAAGAAAAAATATAGATAAGTGTCAACCTTGTGTAACTGAGGTAAACATCTCTTGCTCCCCCAAAAGCTGCTTAACTGGTTTCCACTGTTTAAATATACTCTTGACTGTGGACTATGACAAACTCTCCATATGAGTTTTTAAATTGGTGCAAAGCATTAGCCCACAATCCCTTTGGAATAATTTAAAGAATAATTTAATGGTAATGAAGTTAAAGATAGCACTCAAAATAACCCCTTTAAGATGCCAAATCATTAATACACACTTGCATAAATTCCACTTCCATATGAAACCTTTCAAGAGATTCTGAAAAGAAAATCCTTTCTCTTGAAAAAGAAACCTTTCAAGAGATTCTGCATGCCGAAGTCCAGATACATTCCAGCACAGCTCAGAGTGAGACTGTATAAAATAAAATAGTGCAAAGTCAGCAAAAAGTTAGCAAGACCCATAGGCCAAAAGCTACAGGTTCCTCAAAGCAAGTTTTTGCCTACGGATGGGTTTAGTTTTTTTACGAGACTGGAAAATTAAGTGGGAATTTTAGGTCTCAATGTTCACCTTGGCTCTGGCAGGCAGATACCGTCCATGTTAGCCTAAGCTATGTCCCCCACAGCTGAACGTGTAGGTGTCAGCGTGCCTGCTATCATACATGTACTCAGTGGAGTCTGGAGAGTCACCCAGCTGGCTAGCTATGAATGTACCTCTCTCTGAAACAGGCATCTACATCTGGGAAGCTGAATAATGCTACAAACTCTCTCAGCCTAACTTAGTGGCTTGCTGTTCCACTGCCTGTAAAGGGAACGTAAGCACTCTGCTCACACACACCAACCTTTGGGACCCTAAACTAGGGCCTCATCCTTTGCAAAACCTACATGTCTCTCTGAGCTAGGTAGGCAAAGGCTTCTGTTGTGTCTCTATGACTCCCTCCTTGTAGACATGGGTGTGTTTGGACATAAACTGAAAAACATTGCAGTGTGAGAAAAACTGGGTGCCATGCCATGCAATTCCCATGGCCTGGCAGCTTCTGCACTAGGGAGCACTGAACATTGAGGTTCAAGTCCTCAGTTTCTTTTCCAAGGAGGAAGGAATATGCAGACCTGCAAGCCTCCAGCCTTTTCTCAAGGCTCTCCAAGTTTCTGTTGCAGTTTGGTTTAGGCAAGAGAAGCTGTTCAGGGCATATTGCTGAGCTGGACCAATTGGCATTCCATGGAGTAGCTCCAACTCAGTCCTTCAGAAGAGAGCTGAGGACTTTGGAGAGCACCATGTCATGAACACAGTTCTGAGCTTCTCTGTGGCCCTGGGAAGGGCTTCATGAATTTCTTCCATAGTTCTCTCAGCCCACTCTTTCAATTCCCATTGCTTAACTGAGAAATTGGCTTCTCTATTGATGGCAGTGGAAAAGAATACCAGCTTCTCTGTCGTCTTAGGTCTGACCCTCATATGTGGATCCTGAATCCTTACAGAGGCTGTTTGTTTTATAATTGGCTGTATATTGGTACTTGAAAAAGGAAATATTCCAAACATCTTGTATAGGATCATTAAACAACTATTTTAGAAATTATTTTCCTTTAAGATGCATTTAAAAGATAGATAGATAGATAGATAGATAGATAGATAGATAGATAGATAGATAGACACTTTTCCCCCTAAATATCTGAGATTAGAAGCAGTATGAAAAGTTATGTAATGTTTAAAATACCATCGCATTCTCCTAGCTGGTGATAAATATGGATTTTGATGTTAGGGACATGTTCCTCTATTAATCTGATCAGCATTTTTTCTTTTTTCAAGTTTGTCCCTTTAGAAACATTCTTGTAACCCCTTGGACATAATTTTTTTGTTTTCCTCAGAGATCCTGAGATGATATTGAGTTGCTTGGGAAATTAGATTTGTCAGCTTTATTTCTGGTTGCTGTCTACATTAATTTTATAATTAAAACCCAAAGATGTGTGTCTAATATGTATGAATCTACAAAAAGCAGAAAGAGGAAGAAGTATGCTTGAGCCCATACAAAAGAAGTAGTTTGACACATGTCAGTGCTACGTTTCAGTGCAAAAAAGGAAATATTTTTTGGCAGAGAGCTCAGAGAACATGTAGGCAAACCAAGCAAAAGCTCATGAATCTGAATATTTGTCTGTGAAGTGTTTTTAGTCACCGTCAGTTTTTGCTAAAACATTCAAATACAAATTATTGGATTGCAGGTTTGATATGCACTACAACTTTTGCTCATTTATACACAGATCATGTATGTTGCATTTTATATATAAGGCTGGGATATGGAAAGAGAAAAACGTTGATTCAGAGAGCTCCTCTCCTACCCACACCCTCTCAATTTTCCCCTGATTCTGATCATTCAGGAAATCTTAAGCAAGGGGAAACACACATTTCCCCTCTGCTTTCATCCTCTCCTTTGTTCTATGACGATGTTCTAATGCTTGGCATTATTATTCACCACATACATTATAGTAAACTATTTACTTTGTCTGCAGCATCTGACCTTAGTGCGACTTGCCTTTGTAGATGATATGAATAAGTCACTGCCCGTGTGTGTTAGCAGTGGCAGTGTTTTCTGCTGACTGATACCTTCAAGAAGTGGTGTTGCTTTTGAGGGTAGCAAACAACACCAAGGAGGTGCTCTGCAGATTTAAGAGCACCTCAGGAAACAGCAATCACACTCCCTACCACTGAAAACCCTCCTCAAGTGGCAACATTTTCCAGCTGTTTCCTTGTTGCACTGAAATCGAAAGGCTGGCATGAAGCTGTGGTCCAGCACTTCCAGTGAGCCACAGCTGAAGATGGGTCCATAAACTCAGCACCCCCTTAATGAGGTGTCAGTGCAGGATTGTGGATGTGACCGAGCACTAGATCTGTCTGCTTGGAAGCTAAACTGGAACGAGATAAAGTCACTGCCAAACAACATTCTACGGCTCTCTGTGCTTTGAGTAAAGTAATCAGTGGCTGGATGTTGCAACCCTTGGTTTTCCAGCAGTTACCTGCAGTGAGGACCAAGTGTACTTTCCCCATGCTTCTTCCTCCTCAGCTGACTGCAGTCTCACACTTCTTGTCATGATGCCTGAAAAACAGTGTCCCTAGTGATAGGTGGGAGCTGGTTCTTGTTTACCAGCATAATGGGCTGAGAAAGCAAGGTCCAGTCCTGTTTACATGGGACCTGCTGGCTGTAGGCTGGATCCTGCCCCTGCCTGCCAGATGTCAGATGGAGGCTCTGTAGCTGCTTTTCCAGTCATATGCCACAAGCCTTGAGTCACAGTTGCTCTCCTGAATTTAGATACTGTAGGAGCAGTGTCAGTTTCTGAAGCTAGGTACTGGTAATCCGTGGTCTCAATGAG
The DNA here is from genome assembly GCA_008694505.1 of Cyanoderma ruficeps. Classification (NCBI taxonomy): domain Eukaryota; kingdom Metazoa; phylum Chordata; class Aves; order Passeriformes; family Timaliidae; genus Cyanoderma; species Cyanoderma ruficeps. Next base: position 4,873,401 of record VZDJ01006585.1, on the reverse strand, counting down.
ACACTACAGTTTGGACTTCTTGTTTCTCATATTTGAATGAAAATATAAGTGAGTGGTAGCTTTTAGTCCATCAGGATAAAATTACTCTGAATAGGCAGCCTTTCATCTTCCAAGGCTAATTAATATTATCCATTTATATAAATCTTTATGGGTTCTCAGGTGCAATTGCTCATTCCTTTCTTTGTAAACTGGACAGACTGTCATTTACATGCAGATTTCCCCCTGCATATCAAATTATTGTTAGATGTATTTTATTTTGTGTCTTGGTAGATATTTTTCCTTTGTAATTCACCTCTATGACTTGCACTAAAATAAACAGAAATCACATAATGAGCAAACTAAAAGACCTGATACACTGAGGAAATGAAAAGTCATGGTCCACTTGAATGGTCTGGAGACCTGACACACATGTACACAAACCCATATCAATCTGCAGACAGAAATAGAAGGGATAAAGGCTGGTTAAAAAGCCCTTAAGAAAGGTCCAGAAGAATGTCTTACCCACCCATGTGCCACGCTTCAAGGCCTGTGTTTTTTCTTTTTCCTTTTGTTAGTTACTGAGGATGTGAGAGACTCTCAGACTTTGAATTCAGAGGACCATGGCTCTCAATCAATTCTACACAAAGGTCTGTGGCCTGTCTGAGACCCCAGGGTTAAGAGTGCTGAGAAGCCAGGTGTGCACCTACAGCTGCAGGAAGAGGCCAGTCTGGTAGGTGTCCTCAGAACATGTTGGATGGATACAACCTTGCATGAAGTGATGGCAACTGGGACAGCAGGACATTTTGCCTATCCAACAGTTCAGCAAATAAAGTGCTCAGCTGGACAAGAAAAAATTAGGCTCTGCACTCTGGAGCATAGTATGAAGTGGTGAGTGACTCCAGGGACAGGATATTCTGCAAAGTTAGTTAAGTGGCTGACATCCCTTGCATCTTTGGCTCCATGTCCACATGACAGTGAAAATCCTGGTACTGATGGCTTTTAAAAGCAAATTCTTGGTAGAAAACATGCATTGTGTGGCTGGGTTTTGGAGTGTTGCTGAGTAGCTTTAGTATTGGATTTGGTCACAAATTCCCTTTCTCTCTGTTTGCTTAGTGACACCTCTCATACACCCAAGCAGTTCAAAAAGTGAAGGTCTTAGTCCAAGTCAGTATGTTGTCATGTAATATAACTGATTTGAGAGAACTTTTTAGAGGTGAGTTATGCTCACAAAGTGAGCACAAAGTGGTGATTTCTTAACATCTTTGCTGGGAGAAGAGCCTTGGTACTCCTGCATAGCTTTAAACTTGTGCACCTCCTGCCTAGCTGCAAAACCCAGACTTTGTGTATCCAGAGCTATTTTCTTTATTACTTAGCTCTTGATGTATGCTGTTACACTGGGTTCTTGTGGGATTTTGTGTTGCTTTTTTTGCCAGCCTAAACATTCTCATTCGGTTTGTTTCACAATGCATCAAATAAAGAGAGTTAATGAAAACCTTACTTTAGATTAGTTACACAGAAGAACAGTACCATTGATCGTGGGCTCGCCTGCAAGGGACCTTTTTATAACCTTCCCAAAGCTTTGAATTCCTCACATGACTTAATGTCTGGAACACCTTTTTTTTCTTCTGAACATGGTTGCATGCGTGGATTGGGGAACATGAAACGGGTGTGGGCCAAATGGGTCTGGGAGATGAAACCTTATTCTGGTTATTTCTGGAAATGTTTTTGCTGCTCCTCCTGATTTGGAAATTGTAAATAAAGTAATTTTTTTGGTAGCAAATTTAGGAAGAAGTTGTCCAGGTTCTTTCTCCAATTCAGATCCACCCACTATTGCTGCAGATCATCCATAGTTTCCCATTGAAGGTACAGCTTGTAAACTGCCTGAAAAAAGGCTTGAACTATGTCTAAATTAACTTTCCAGAAGAAGAAACCCTGAAGAAAGAAATCCAGAAGACCACCCAGATGGTATACTGCTTGACCTGGAAGCATAAGCAGAGTGGATTGAACTGGGCAGAGGCTGTACAATCACAGCTGTGGTGTTTCCTGTGGCCAAATCATCCTGTTCACTGCTTGTGGGATATGTACTGTGTGACAGTCACATCTCTAACTGACCTTTTATTAGGCGTCTTTTCCCAGATCCATCCAGATCACCCTCTGATGTCTTTCTCAATGCTGCATATGACAGAAATCTCAGCATTCTTGAAAGAAAGACAAAAATTTAAGTTCTTAATCCTAAACTTACACAGATTTCCTGATTGCATGACCAATGTACGTCATTGAACTTCTGACCATCTGCCCAGGATTTATTACTGTAAATAAAAAGCTTTGCACTGCAGAAAAGCAATAATTCTGTGCGACTGCCCAGTTCCATTTCACCTGGGCACATACTTCCATACTTTTCTTTGTACATTTGAACTGCGCAGACCACAAAAATCAAACAAAGGCTGCAAATCCTGCATTGTTCCTGCTCTTGACTGTAAACCTTTAAAACAGTAAGGATTTCATCCTCCACATTGAAATCTCTTCAAAGGGGAAGACTAATAAAGTACTCAGAAAAGATAATACTCTTTTTTTCATTGCTTCTCCGTTTCCCTGTACTAACCTTTGTTTTAAGAGCATCTCATGGCTACAAACTGCGAAAAAGTTTCTTTAGACTTAAAAAACCCATCTCAAAACATTCTGTGTAAATATAACATGAGCTCTTCTCTGTCTTTTCTAATAGGATGAACCTCTTTGCCAGCTACATACTTCCAAATCTTCTTGTTCACTGTGAAGATTGAGGGAGAAGTACAGGATCACCAGGGTATATTTGTGCTTCAAGAAAGCCTGCCTTCCCCTCCTCTGTCATTGGATAATTTCCTTAAGACAGTAGTTTATCCATTTTACAGATCAGAGATTCAAATCCAGCCCTGAAACTAAAGTTTTATCTAACAGAAGCTCTGTGGACTCAAATCAGGGTCAAATGTGTATTCTGCAGGTGTCCCCTTCCTTTGCAGTTTGGACAGAGGAAGCAAGGACTTCATAGGGATGGAAATGAAATGGCAGGTGATTTCTGTAGAACTCTGCTGGGACAATATTCGATGCCTTCCCTGTGCTGCCCTGTGGACAAATAAAACATCTGTTTTCAGAGCTGTCAATCAAGAACTTCTCAGGGTAGGAAATTTGTTTTAGAAAACTTGGGCTGTTGAGACACCATCTGGCTTCTTTCTCTGTCAATATGTTTCATTGTGCAAAAACCGGCTTCCAGTATCACCCTGCAAAACAGCTCCTGCCCTGCAATTCTTTATTAGACAAATAAGCCTTGAACAGGTGGCATGATGTTTATCCAAGGCTGCTCTTCTTCTCAAGGCAAAAGTGTATTTTCCACCCTGATGAGACTTCAGCTTTTTTTATCTCCATCTAGACAGCCAGTCAGAGTGGAGAGGTGGAAATGACACCCTGAAATGAGTCCTGATTACCTGGAAAATATTTGCTCTTCATGAGTAATATATATATTCTCACTAACCTTCAAGGACAAGGAAAATACTGTTGCTACACCACCATCAAGCAGTGAACTCGAGAGTTAGAGATGCAGATTTTTCTTGCAGGGAGGGGCTCCTCTGCAAGTGGAAGTTAGTGTTATCTGAGCTTAGCTTTGGGATAAAGCCAACTGCAGAATAATTCTGGACAGTTCCTCTTTACAGAGTCACAGTCACAACACCTGGGACAGCTGACTCCATGGGCAGAACCAGCTGCCAGAAGAGATGCACAAACTCTCATAAATTCAATACCACCATAGTTTACAATGATTTTTACTATGAAATTTTCTCTCTTCTTCTTCCTTGTTGCCCATCTTAGTTTATAACAGGCTTCTGGGATGTCCTGGGATTTGCGTGGGTTTTTTTGATGGAACGCCAGGTTCTAACAAAATCCCTCCAGTCTCTATTTTTAATCCTATTTTATGGTCTTCTGTTGCTTCACTCACATTTTCTCTCACAAGCGTACCATGTCCTCCCCCTGTGAAATGCAAGTCAGCTTTTAACGTCAGCAATCAGATCTGCAGAGTGTACAAGTTTTCCAGCCTCCTCCCCAGACACAACTAGGCTAATCAGCTGTATTCAGGAAGAAGCAGTGATAAAAACAGAAATGTACCAGAGGGTTAATTTTTAAATACAACAACTCTAATATGGGAACTGGTTTTTTTTGCAGAAAGTTAAAAAAATAAAAGTCAGGGAAAACTTACCTAGTTAAGTGTATATTACTATTATATTGAGCTATTTCAGAGCAACTACTCGAGAATGAATCTTCTTCTGGCCTTAAGTCCTGGAGCAGCCCTTTAAATTCATAGCCTATCTTCTTCCAAATTAACTGGTCTTTGCAGACAAGCCCTCAGCTAACTTATTCTAAAATTCTAAAATAGACAAACCAGTGTCAACGCCAATGCCCAAGGGCCTAACTCAGCCAGCTTTTCACATTAAAGGCATTATGCCTTGTCTGCATCAGACTTTTAAAACGTATCAGCTAATATGTGCTAATGACATGCATTTAAACCCTAGTCTAGACAAAGGCTGTGCGGTTGCCCTCTGAATGCTTGATGTGATCTGAACACCCTGACAGCAAATCTGATTACCCCATTTTAATCATGAAGGGCTATAAACATCTGAGAGCTATCCAAACCCACCCCATAGCTAAGAACAGGGCTGTGCATGGGATCTAAGCCTCAAAATATCCTCATGGAGTAAGACCTTTGGCCTTGCACGAGCAAGCCTGTCAGTGGGGATTTAAAAAGCCAGGCTTTAGCAGACAGAAACATATCTGTGCAGAGGAATCTGTTACACCAGTATGAAGAAAATGACCCAAAAGTGATTCACTTGTGTTACTGCCTTGACATTGATGATCAGCTCATAGTCTGATAGGAATAGGAGGCAAAGAGTTGAATTGGAGCAGAGATGTGGCTGCGTGTTTGTATGGTGTAAACTGATCCGTTTCATTCAAGTAACAGTTTTTCTCCACACATTTTTAAGCAAGTTTTGAAATATTGGAAAGGATATTAAAAAAAGGATGCAATGATTTGAGGAAGAGAAGATAAATGCTTTATAGCAAAACACTTAAAAACTCAATCTGTTTAGCTTATGAGAAAGAATACTGAGAAGTAAATAGACTACAATATATAAATATCTTCACGAGGAGAAAATATGCAGTACTAAAGGATTATTTAATCTTGCAAAGAAAAGCAAAACTGGCTAGAAGAAGCCAAAAAAATGAAGTTAGGAAGTTGGGACTCAATTTTGACAAAACTAATCTCTTCTAAGAAACTATCAAGCAAAAAATATCTTTTTCATCCGTTGGTAACCTTGATTATGGCTGGGTTCTTTTAAGGCAGGTGCATTTTAATCTACCATATGCTATTGGGATCACTACAGAATTAACAGTGACATGGCTAAGATACGAACAGTCTAAGTCAATGGTTTTTTTTAGGCTTCAATGTTATGTGTATAAACGTACATAAATTGGCAAGAAGTACTTACCAGCCAGAAGTCTGAGCAAATGGTTGTAATATGTCTGTGGTATGATTGCAGGAATGCTGTCTGCTAGGTTTAAAGGAATATATACATTTTTCCTCTTGCTGCCCCACAAATATCCCTGTTGAAATGGCATCTGACATTGGAGTCAGCCTATTAAATCTGAACAGGCACAGTGTTAACTAGTGCGAGGCAAAACACTTAATCAAAGGTACTTCTAAGTGTATCTGTTTGATTTTGCTTACAAATTCAATGTAATGGGTTTATGTAGTCAGAGTATCTGTACCTTGTAAGCATAGTTTCCTGATCTGGATGCTTTTTCAGTTGATTTATTTGTTCTTGAAACATTCATTAGTAAATACATAGTCAGTTTTTGCTGTCAAGCAGTGACACACAGAACCAGAAAGAATTTGAAACTGTTTCTACTTTCTTTTTGAGGGAAAAGTTAGGGCAAAAGAGTGGCAGGACTTAGCAAGATAACCAGAGTGACAAATCAAGGGACAACTTATACCCTTTAACATTAAAAAAAAAAAAAGAAGAAAAAAGATAAAAACCTCACAGATTTAATGCTGAACACTGAGATACATTTGTTAAGTGGAAAAAATGGACATAAATTCTACATCAGACCTGGCCAATTACTGGTGCCAGAGGCACCAAATGAACATCCAAAGACAACTCTCCTTTTCTTCCTTCTCTCTCCAAATCTCCTTCCCCGAATCAACTCATAGCATCCCAGAACATTTTTGTCATACTGTCATACTAACACTGACTGTCAAAGCCATTCTGATTTTGAATACAACAATGCTTGAAGACCAGAATTTTTACTTAAACAAGCCACCCATAGTGCTCTTACAACCAATTTCCTAGCTTTAGATTCCACAGCATTTGCTGCACATCATGTGTAGCTAACTGTAGCATAGCTTGATAAAGGATTTTCTTCTTTAAGTGAATGTGACGCTCTGGCAGTCCTGAAATGCAAGTTTTGCCCTAAACACACACACTTCGATAAACAATTGACTCCACTATGTACGAGGAGATATTAAGAATTTCCTTTTCAGTGAAGGGGATAATGCAGTCCTCATCAAACATGATCAAACACAAAACATCTCTTGTGAACACAAAATGCAGTTTAACAGAGAGGTTACATTTATCTCCCTTGAATGTGCAGGGTTAAATGCACATTTGTCCAAGAGATTTTGCACAGCGTATCTCTTAATCCTTCTAGTAGGAATCAGATACAGTGCAGTAAGAGGCTGGCCCCTCTAAGCTGGTGAAAGTCACCCCTGCCATCAGTCCAAGACAGTTCAAAGCTCAGGATGTTCTGAAAATCTCTTCTGGAAAAACAGGAGTTCAGGCCAACCTAACTTACAACTCTGTGCAAAATGTCCTCAGCATGTTTGGGCAGACAGAAACCAAATCTTCTCCTGCTTCACCAGTCACTACTTGAGAAGAGGGGACATTGCTATATCTTTCTTCCATAACTTGCGGTTTCTTCTGTAACTTCCGTAACTATGCCAGGCTGTTGCCTAGTCTCATCTCTTGAGCTCAAGGTTAGCCTGATATGATACCTCTTTGGCCCTTCTCTTTTTTCCTTTTTTTTTTTCCACTACTGTTGTGAAGATTCTGCTAACTGTAACTGGCTTTGAGTCTTTGCCAAGTGTGCATATTCCTTCAGCCTGGCTCAGCTGCAGAAACTTGCTTTAGGTCTTGTGGGGACCTATGAGGATCATCTAATTCAATTGCCTGACCACATCAGAGCTGACAAAAAGTTAAATCGTGTCATCAAAGGCTTTGTGCAAATGTCCTCAAACACTGACACTCTTGGAGCATTGATGACCTGTCTGGAAGCCTATTCCAGTGTTTGCCCACCATCTCAGTAAAGAAATGCCCCCTAATGTCCAGTCTAGGTGGCTTTCCTCTATCAAAAAAATCCTGTACCAAAAGCAGCTTTCCTCATTATTAATGGTTATCTGCAGAACTTCCAGCTGGACACCCCAAGAATCATCATAAATGCACCTAAATGACAGAGCTCAACATCTTAATCCAGTTTTCCCTAAAGCACACAAAGCTAGTTCTTGGGCCCAATCTGATACTCATTGAGGATCTCCCTGGGTTTCAAGTTCTCAGCTGATACATGACAATATTACAGGATGCCTACACGCTATTCATACTCAAAGTTTAGATCTTCTTTGGGAGTATCTAAAAGCCAGGGAAGGAGGTTCCCTTTTAGCTGGTACTATACAAGGGCTGAAAAGGTACCCTTCTAAAGCTTTGATGGTCTAGACAGAAATGAAAAACCCATGAAGAAAAAAAAAGAAGAAAAATGCATGCAAAACAAATATCGTGATTAGGTTGCAAGGTTCTGTCCAAAAAAAAAACTTTTCTGACTGTCTGGATTTGAAATTGTTTTGTGAGAGAGACAATGATCTAAAGGGGAAAAAAAGGAGGACACAAGGAAAGGAAGGACAGAATCTAATAAATAAGTATGGCATGGAATATGCTGAGGTGAAAGTTTTCTCACTTCTCTTTTCCTCAGCCTAAGTGGCATCCATACACATTTATGTTACAGTACCTAAATACAAGCTGTCAGACCTAACACATTTTAGCCAGAATTATTCATGAAACTGTACGGTCTCAAGAGAGGAAAAAAGTTGTTACTTGGATTAAACTAGTTAATTTTCATTAACATAACTGGCATATAATTACTAGTTTCACCTGAGTAACTTATCACAGTCTCTATAGCAACCATAATTGAGATGTACTTGATTTTTTAAATTTTGTGTGTACTGCCTGAAAGCATAGTTTTTTTTCCATAATAGACCTGCTAAGCCTCTTTCTTTTCCCCTTTTGTACACAATTAGCATTTCATTTAATACTTCTATATTCCAGGTAGATGCCAGAAGAGAAACAGATCCTAAAGTACCAATCACCAAAAGCCATGTTGGAGAGTTCCTTCACTACAAAATGCATTTGACTCTAATTGCTGTTTATTGAAGGACCTGAGCTAAACATCAGTCTGACATGTACCTGGATACTCCCTGCATCTGTTTCAGTTTTCTGTATTCCCCACTGTTGGTGCCCCACTCCATAGGACCAGCTCTCTCACAACTGGCTCCCCTGCCTGCACAGGGGTGTGGCAAAGAGGGACCTGCTATTTCTTACCCACAGCAGTTCTTACCCAACACAACAATGAAAATGGGAAATTTGAATGCATTCATTTTTCACTCGTCAGCTTGTTGAAAAAAGATCAAAGGTCTATGCTGGTACTTCCTCTACCAATATTTTAAATTACTTTAATCTTAGCATATATTGCAAGCTCTTTTTTTGATTTATAATTCATTTAACCAAGTTATCTGCAATTAATAGTTCAGGTAGGGGAAAGATAAGTTCCAGGAGACTCTTGTTGGGTCAATTAAAATTCAACAACATCAGAAGAAATACTTAGACAAACAATATGGTAGAAGTCATATTTATTGATAAAAATTAATATATCTGCTATAAAATTTGTAACAGTAATGCAACTGAATATTTATTTTGATGCATAAACCTGAATGTTACATACCAAATACAATACAGTAACACTGGTTTCCTCCTTATTTACACGTTTATGAAAATTGATATGCAATCCATGTTAAAAGAACTTGTAATGGAGAATAGTTACATTAGAAAAATAATATTCTTGATAAAGCATTCTTGAGGACTCCAATCACATTTTCAGGCCTCTTTCAATAAGGCAAAAATCCCTGGTACAGCATATAACTTAATTTACAAAATACAATAACTTCAGACACATCTTCAAGTTTTCTTTTGGTATGCTTTTCCTCACTGTAAAATTACTCAATTCTCTTACTAAACAGAAAGAACTTTCTATAACAAAACTTAAAGAGTTCTACTACATATTACATATAAATCGCTATAGCTTAGCGACCATTACCGGGCAATCTTTCTCCTCAACTGTTTGCTCAATGAGCTTTTCTTAAATGTAGGACATGTAGTATTTTGAAATCATTATGACTGTGGTATCTTTCTTCAGTTTTCATAGGAAACAATCTGTCACATTTTGAAACTTTTTTTTTAATTTTACTTTATTTTAGGAACTGGTGCACAACTACATTTCCACTCACAAGAGAACGTCACAAATGTAACTAAAATTAGGCTTGGATAACTTTGAAAACATACTACTATGTGCCCAAACCCAAATTTCTTACTTTAATACTTTATAACCCTTCCATGCTCTAGGAATTCTTCTGCATAGCTTCATTACTAGTCACAGTCAGACAGTTTTAATTCCTTCAAAGGCACAAAACTTCCACCTCTTTTCCAGTGTTGCTCCTACACCAGTGAATTCTTGTTTAAACATGCGTGGCAGTCTCATCAAAAGCATTTCTATCTCATTTGCAGAGATCTGAGAAAGAGACATAGGTAAAATTAAAGTGAGAAAGCTGCCCTGTATCTTGTAAAGAGGAAACATCAAGAACAGATATAATAGGGGTGCGGGGGAGACGAACCCAGGCCATATGAAAACAGCCAACCATTATTACTTTTTTTTAACTTTAGCCTGACATGATTTTCCAAACTGCAAAGCAAGTGCAGATTCCTTGCAGGAATGATTTTGCTCTTGTAGGTGGCATCCCACTGTAAAGCAATGACGTCTGCCATGTTGGGGCTGTGGCCACAGTGTGGCTTGAAGTCCATCTAAAATCTACAGTCATGGTTGTTCTTGAGAGGAGGAGGAAGGAGATGGGACCTTATTCTTCCTCTCTTCCTACGCAGTTTTGAATTCTTCTCCCAATTACATCAGTTTTTCTCTTTCCTTTAACCAGCTCCCTGTTACTGCAGGCTGACTATCCATCTTCCCTCAGTCTTACCCAGGTCAGCAGTCCCAGATAATTAAGCAGTAAAGTTCCCAGTTCTGCATTGGTCAGGATATTTTTTATCATTTCAAAACCTTAATGAGTGCTCACCTTCCTAATAGGCAAGATGCTGTCATTACAGAAAAAACTTTCACAAAGGCAACCTTCCTGGTATAATCATTAGGAAAGTGAAGAAATGAACAGTCATGGGATATGAGCCATTTTTTCCTACTGCATCTAAAGTGGTGGTCACGAAAGGAACAGCAAAGAAATATATGGGTGCTGCCTGTTATCCACAGGTAACTCCATGGTTTGAAAAGCTTCTCTGGAAATAATGATATTTCTGCTTATTCATACTCGTAAAAAACCTTCCACGGTGAATCCTTTCCTTTTAAAAACAGTATATAAACATAAAATGTGCTAATTATAACTCAGTACACCCAAAGGAGGCGAGAAAATATCTATTACCTCTTATTTTTCTGTAGAGGTTAGTGCAGCAGAAAGACTAAATGATTTGTTAAAGGAGGCACCAAAACTCAGTGTTGGAGGCAGTCTAAAGCCTCAGCATGATCCAATCCATCTTTTAAGTACTCACATGGCAGCAGTGGGTGTCTGGTTACTTTTGTGCAATGTATCTAAGCTCCACACTGAGCCCTCAGCCCACATGGGTATGCTGACCTTATCATTCTTGTTCAGGCGAGGAATGACAGGCTAACCATGGAAAGTAATTGAAATTCATCTCTGAGATTGCATCTCTGGATCGCGCTATTAAAAAGTAATTTGTTTCTACAAGCAGTTGCTTCCAAAATAAACCAACGAGGTCAAATTTTGCAGCTTGTGTTTATTATGCAGTAGGTAGGTCTGGTGGTAGCTACAGAGATGGAGACAATGCTCCTTCCTTGAGGGCTCTGTTTGCAAGTCAAGAGCTTGACCCTGGCAGCCTCACAGACGCCCACGTTACTCACGTGAGCAAAAACTCAAGGACAGAGCCCACAGTCATGCACAAGAAGGGACCACAGCAGTGCAGGGCGAGAATGCTGAAGAGCTCACTGGGCAGAAGCAATGAGCAGCAGGGCTGGAGCCCACAGAGTCCATATTTCAGATGATTGCTGATATCACTTGAGATACAGAGCTGAAGAGGTTATCCAGGGGAAAAAGCAGTTGAAACCTAGCCAAATGATGTGTTTAGCAATGCTGTGTTTGAAAGATAACTGAGGAGATTGGACAGACTGGGTGATGCAGGATAAGACAATGCAAAGTGCACATGTGGCAGGGGCACAGAGAAGCAGAAGAATGGCTGGAGGTGTGACGCTGTGGATTCATCAGGTGTTGATAAAATGAGACATTTAAAAAATAATTGAAATTCACCAGTTTCTCACCTCTCTCTCCATCCCCATCCCCTACTCCCTATTCATTGTGAGTGGCTGTGGGCTGTAAAGCACTTGCAAACCTGAGTCGCCATGACCTGAAGGCAGTGCCTATCAAATTCATCATCCTTCCTCACTCATATCAGTGCAGCCTGTTGTAATTCGTGAGCTTCTAGTTCAGGATCTTCTCTGCCTTTAGGTCTACACTTTTTCATAGAAACAGGAAGGATCCAGGATCATCCAGAAGCATAAAGCAGCCCATCAAAACAGCCCATCAAAGCAGTGGGAAGCTGATCTTAACTATGGGCTGAAGGAGCTGTTCAGGAACAAAACATTACCAGGATCAAATGAAGTTGTGTTGCAAGAAGATCTGGGAAAGCACCATCATCCAAGTATTGGCAGACGTGGGGCAGAGCTGTGGCTGGCTGCAGGGTGACCCCTGCATCTGCTAAGGGTCTCTTGCAGCCTGGCATCCTGCAGAGCTGCTGTTTAGCACTTGGAGTACCATTCACCTGATCATTTCACACTTAAACTTCTCAACCGTGACTTGCTTAATATTCAGTCCACAGGAACAGGCCCATCTGGGGGCTTGATTTCATCTCATTCTACAGCAGATATTAAAAAGTAAGTCAATGAAATTATCCTACAGGTATGTATTGACTGTGGACTGTATGAACTGATGCATTAAGCACTGTGCACACTGCTTCGTGTTGGCCTCACTTTTGTCTTGGCCACAGCTTCACTGAAATTAGTAGGGTCACCAATTCCTTTATGTGGTCATCTCTGCACCCCCATGGAGACGAAGGACATGCAACATGGTCCGTACCTGTGCTCATGAAGGGTCAATTCAGTGTGACATACAACTAACAACCTTTCAGAGAAAAAGGGGTCATCTCCCAAACTTGCACAGTTTGATGGCCATGGCCACACCTGCCTCTTGTTCTGATTTTTTTCTCCGCAGTTATATTTCAGAATCATGTGTCATAAAATCAGCTTCTACTCTTTGCCATTTAGAGCTCTGCTCTTCCGTGCCACAAAGGATAGCTAAGCAGTGTGAGGTAAAGACCTCAACTCAAGCACGTGCACTGTAATTTGCAAATGAATAAAGACTGCAAACCCCCAAGCCCCATATCCCATTATCTTTCTAATGGAAATGCATGAAGAGTTTAACCTGCAGTAAAGAATAATACAATATTTCAAAAGAGAAAACAGATTTTGATTAAATTTTCTTTACCCTAGAGTCCAACTGCTGCATATAAGACCAAAGATACTCTATATTGGCTCCAAAAGGGTGGACGTGAAGAAATGTGGATATGATACCTGTATTAAAAGAACACAAAGTATTAAAATTACCTCAGACACTGTATCATTAAAATAGGCAAAATAATTCTGAAGAATCTGTTCTTGCAAGTTTTTCAGTATGAGTTATGATTCTTATTTTCCTTGCACAACCCAATAAACATAACAAAACAGCACATTTTTAATACAGTCATAGTAACATGCTAAATACAATAGCTCATCTTCAGGAATGACAGCAGTTAGCAAGTAAGTGACCAAGATAATATACTGATGAATAAAGGAATTTCTAAACAAAGCCTTGCTGGGAGCATTTCAATTACTAATTTTATGCTTGATTTACCAATATAAAATTGTGGATATTGTAATGGTAAAATTATTGGTTTTTTCCCCTTCACTGGATTCTCTGTTGTGAAAACGTTTCATACAATTGTGTCAGAATCCTCACTCCCTCATTTTTTTCTAGTAATTATGCAGATGCTGGTTATGAAAAGTGTTTAATCCGTATTACCCCTAACTGCTGCTGAAGAAAACACAAATGCTTTGTGACATATTTGCTTATTTACTTTTTCTTAAGAGAGAGCATGTTCTGTCTATCTTTATTGTTGTTCTCAGGAGGATTATAAAAGGTATGGGAATTAAAAGTGGCTTAGAAGGAGTCAGGATCTAAGTCTAGAGATGTTTTCTGCAATGAAAATCAAGTGGCATTAATAATGATGACCAGAGAAAACAAGATTTGGGGCATCAGTATTGCTGTTAAAAGCATTATCCAACTTCTCCTCTTCCAAGCAAAGACTGAAAATACAAAATGGCATGTGTGTTACTTGCTGTTTGGGGACAGCTGAACTGTAAGAAACAGAACAAATATTTTCAACTCTCTTTGGATGGGTTTCTTAGCTGAACCACCCTAGGGGAAGTTTCTTATACTTAAATCATAAACACCAGGATTAAAAATGCTTACAAATGACAAAAATGGGTCACTGTATCTTGTGTACTTCAGGCCATACTGCTTTCATTCAGCTGATGCTGAATGAATTAGGATAATCTTGGATTTCATTTTTCCCCAAGTACTGGCCATGGTTGAAACTGATAAGCAATATTTAATGCATTTTAGGCTGGCTTTGTAAAGAACACCTTTCTTCCTCCTCCACTTTTCAAACAGCATTTACAAACTTCTGGTCCTGCACAATTTTTTACTATGGCAAGTCCTAGCAGCAGTGACCTTTGTGCTGTGGGTGATTACAGGTAACCACACAAGAGCTCTAGAAGCAAAAGCCAAGACCATCACACTTAGATGAGATGACTGGAAATCCAATTTGTACTTAAATCACATTTTACCAGTGTCATTGCATCTGTTGTGTGGTTCCTGAGGCTTTTCAATTCAGGACATTCAAAGCCAGCTCTTTCATATAATGCAAGTAATAAGTAATTTTTCAATATTTTGTAGTTGTTTACTGGAGTTCCATGATAACTTTTTATTATTCTTTTTTTCTTTTATGCTCTTTTCCTCTAAGACAACATTGTATTTTTTAAAATACAGAAAAACTTAGTAAATGGATCGAGGCAAGGTCCATTTTTCCCTTGCCACACCTGATCATCCCTCAGAGGAAGAGATAACTTGAAATCCATCTTGAGGAATCTTTAATCTTTGAACAACAACGGTGAGTCAGTTGTGAGGGTATTATGACCAGTAGCATCTGAACTGAGGTTATTCTGTTTATCTGAGTGTGTCACTGAACAGCAGATGTACGGGACCCACTTTGGGACACTGCCACTGTTTGTTACAGTCAAATAGTGAGTGACCTAGAAAAAAAGTTTGTTATTCTGTTCTTAAAATACCATGCTTGCTGTCTGTCTCACGGAATGAGCTTTGAAAAGATCAAGTACTGTCCCCTGCAATTAAAAGTTTCAGATTTAATTATAACAAGCAAAATTCAATCAAGTCATACATTCTGTACATTCCACTGTTTTGCATCTCACTAGTCACAGGGAGTTTTTGTACTAAGCACTTTAAACGTTTAAATACATTCTTCACTTTCAGATGACCTCTTAAGTCTGAACTGAACTTGTGAATTGATGAATCTGTGCCTCAGCAATAAACCAGAAATCTTCCTGGTGCCTAGGTGAAGAAAATGAGTTACATTTAGACAAACCAAGGTATCTTCAGAACTATCATTTATCAGGATACCAATAATTTGTGAAAAGACCAAACCAAAGAAATTGAACTTGTTCTTTCAGGCCAACATATCTGTTGCCATGCTACAGGGTACACTTTGGAATTGTGGGCCTTCGTGCTCCCTGAAAACCTGCCCCACTGAAACCAAATGCAAAATACGCACGGGTGTAAATGGCGCATGTTCCCTCCAAGGGTACAGGGCACAGCCAGTTCTGTGTGGCTAAATGCCTGATACCAGCTATCTGGCCCACTGCCTGTAAGCTTTAGCTTTAGGCACTATCTAAAAGTTTATTTTAAAGATTTTATTCTATGTAAAGGGTATGACAGTCCTAGTGGTATTCTTTATAAATATTCATATTGCTAATTCCCTCACCTAATGTCAAAGGCATAAATCTGGCTTGCTTAATACATGCAGTATATGTATTTTTTGCTTGGTAGTTTACTAATATTATTTCCATCCCCTTCTCCTTCACCACTTTGTCTAATAATCATATAACATAACTGTGGCCTGCTAAATCTTGATGTAAATAAAGTCATCATACATTCATGCTGCAAGTCTAAATGCAGATCTTGCAATTTTCTTCATACCTGAAATCGTCTCATTAAACTGCAGAATTTTTCAGAAGGGTGAAATTCACTTGTATTTTAGGATTTTTCTTACTAAAAGCTATTCCGAACACAGATTAAAAAAAAAAGTCTATTTTTTTTTTAACTTGTATGAGCACAAAGATGTGTGTAAATATATAGGCAAAACAGAAACCTGTTAAAAGATATTTTGTTCTCAAAAATCTTCTTTGGGGTTATCTTACCTATTAATAGTGCCTCTTTCTCTGATTTTAGACCTGGGCTTCGTTTCTCTGAGTTTTTTTCTCTGTCCTGGTTGACCAATGCTACTGTCAATACATTGATTTCCTATAAAGTTTAAAAAAACAAAAGGTGGTCATGTAGATTTCATTTACCTAGATTAAACTTGTCTGCTTCCTTTCAACTCTATAAAAAAATTCATTACTTTAATTCACATCTAAAGACAAGACAATTATAAATAATTGATTTGTTTACAGAATATTAAGACACATTTTGAACTACCTTTATGCCAAGTGCTGACAAGAAGAGAAATTTTGTTTGCAGAGTAGGTAATAACTTTGTTGCTAGTGCTTCTTCATTATAACAGCTGGAGAGGTCATGCCATAAAGTGTGGGGATGGTCAGAAAACTCACATTTTGTAGCTATTAAAGCTATAAACCAAGACCGCCTCCAGGGAACATGGATGGAGACATTCAGCTACAGCCATAAGTGTAAATTCAGCAGTCAGTAACAACATTTCTGGCTACTAGAGCACAACCCCCTGCCCTGTTACACTCTGCAAACAGTGCTTGGCATGGCATTGGCCCACCCCAAACAATTCTCAGACATGTTTTGGGGGTCGGCACATTTCAGGAAGACCATTCCTAACAGATGGTTTGCATAAAGCTGTCTTGTTTTAAGGACTGAAAGAGCACCAACCTGAAGGGCAAACAAGTCAAGGCTCCTACTCAGAGCTCTTTTTTTCTGGAATCAGGTGGCCTGAGCCACCTAAATTTCATCTGAGAGATCACATAGCAGATGCTCCATCAGAAGTACCCAAGCAGTTGAGTGACTGGGTATATGTGAAACAAATAAATTATTTCCAAGGCATGTAAGTGGCCTTAGAGTGTATTGCACAATATTCAAGCATATCCCTGGGCTGTTTCCATGGAGTAGCCAATGTGCAATAACTCATTCCTCAGTGAGGCAGTGACTCACACTGCTGCATCTGCTCTGTGAAATGCTTAGCACCTCCATGCAAAATCTTGGAGGAGAGAGCATGGTGCTGGAGACACGGTGGTGTGAGATGGGACTGTGAAGGAATGGTGCTCTTGTTCTCTTTGAGGGAGTCAAGGTAAGCTGCTGGAGGTTGCGTGGGACTGGGCAGCCTTAAATGCAAGCAAATATGTACTATTTGGTATAATGATGTGGCTCATTTAGGACATACCCATGGTGTGGTGCCTTGCTCCAAAATTTTTGGCAAGCATTTCTGGCAATAAAAGAGGGACACTGGGCTTGGGTTGCTCTGAGGCATTTCTGAAGTTGTGAATAATCCTTGCTAAAAAAGGCATAAACTCCAAAGTATGTCAAATGTGCCTCTATGGATGACTAAAGGCTTCACAGTCTGTGTTCTTGGTAAAAAGAGTCACACACTTCCTCATTTTTAACTGAAAAAGAAACAACAAAAAACATAACCCCAAACCCTCGATGAAGTAGTCTTTTCCCTTTGTAGGCCTGCTCCAAGGGGCAGCTGCTGGATAGGCAGCGCCTGATGGCTCAGATGCATTGTGGCCTCATATCACAAAGAAGTGTCATGAGAAGAACTTCTTGTCACACAAAGCAGTGTTCCTTCATATCACAAAGAAGAACAATCTGCCATGTGCCAGCTAAGGAACTCTACATGCACGTAAGTGACATACATGCAGCAACAAGGGGCTCTGACAGGCCCCGGCCCACACCGAACAAGGCGTGAGGTCCATTGGGCCATCTGGGGGTTGTTGCAGCTGTAATGGCCAGCTGAGGCATTTCTCCTGGCCACAGATCTATGTGTAGTTGTGCACATGTCATCCTTTGCTGGCTTTTTAGTTAGTAGAGATCGAATAACTTTTTAGTTGTGTGTTTTAGTTTCTGAAGTCTGCAGTTCAAGAGTTGGCAGTGATCCCCTCTTAAAATAATGGTGTTCCTGGGTGCTCTGGCACTTGCCACTAACACTCCTGTAGTGTTGTAGCGCACAAAGCACATTATAGCGGGAGCAGCATGCTCTAAATTGTCCAGCACTGTCGATTCCCCTCCTGATAGAGCCAAAGGCTAATGCAAATTCTGATCTACTGCTGGCCATGACATCCAAAAGCAGTGAAAGGAAACCCAGCCAAGAAACTGAAATAAAAGGTGTTTACATGACTTTCTCCAACAGGGCAGTAATGACAAGGGAGTTACATATCAGGACAGAGCTGGATGAGAGATTTTGTGATACTGCAGCAGAAAAGCAGAGCAGCATATGCCACCAGAGCTTGTATAGGTTAAGACGTAACTTTGACTTCATCAGACATAGAAAAGCAGTCTAAAAATAGCAACGCCTGAGAGGGGAAGGTGGGAGCAGAGGGATGTGTATTTGATATAACAGGCCCCAGACACAGCACACTCGCAGTTTCAGGTGGGATTAGAAGTTTTGTTAAGCAGTGATGCAGTGAAAGAAACTATAATCCCATTGGGAGCAACAAACAGATGGATTCTCATTTAATGCCTAGATCTGAGCCTGTGCAGAATGTTTTGTATGATTTATAGGACAGTGTAAATGGATGCTAAAGGAAGTCACATCAAGTCTTCCTTAGCTGTATGTTGGAACAGAAGATAAAAGAGTAAAGAAATTTTTATGGGGAGCCTGAGGAAATGAGTGGCAAAGATAGATACTCAGCAAACCACTGGCTTTAGAAGAAAGTTGAAGGTTCTTGGAGGCTTTAAAAGGAGAAGTTTCTGCCATCCAATGCTACCTGCCTCACAGAAGAAAATAAATTAGATCACTCTGATGTATTCAGCTGTAAAAAGAAGTTTGCACAGGCCATGAGAAAATACAGGGTGCGAATAGTCACATAAAGTAGATCAGAATTCAGTAGCAGTGCTGCTAGGAATTAATAGTGGTTTAAGAGAAATGGCATAATTGGGTCTAAAAAATGGGTGTGAAATTTGCCCAGAAACTGGGCTAATTATAGCGTAAGTGAAAACCTTAAGAATCTGACAGCATACTGCAGATACAAATCTCGTACCTATGAAGCCTTTACAACAAATCCTCATGCAGTTAATTTACACTTTTTTGGAGGCACTACTTATGTCAACCCACAGAAACAAGACTTTTAAGAGTACAAAGGTGAATGAGGCAATAAATAATTGGGAAAAAATAGTAAGGTCACCTCTCTGACATGAGAAAAAGCTACTGATCACCAGATGCCTGAGGAAAATGATTTAATATATACTGCATTACAGTATTTCCTTTCTTTCCTGGAGACCATTCTTTATTTGGCAAATTATATTTTTTGAGGCCCTAAGCAGTCTCCTTTGGCAGGTTTCATTATAAAAGGAATATTTTGCTACCATCTGTCAGTTACTGCATTAAAGGACAAGAACATAGCTGAGCATGTGCAAACTGTTATTTATTAGAAATGAAATGACCTTGCAATAATTAAACACAGTGTGTGAAAGGTGTAATTCAGGTTAAATCACACCTGGAGATCATTAGGGACCTGATCCTGTTTATTATTCACAAATTATGTCAGGTATTGGAAAACAAGGAGGACCAATTCAACGACGAAAGCTCCAGAGCTGCTCAGTATGACTGTAACCATTCTGTGTGATGCTCTCACCATTGCCAGCTTAGAGCTTTTTCTTGCAAATGACACTCTAATCCATCAGCAGGTGATGCAAATACATGAATTTGCCCCATGGGATTGAAATCCCTATGGTTCTGCAGATATCCCTTGGGACCAGCATTTTGATTCAGGGCTCCCTGAATATGAACCAGGAAGGGAGAAACAGACAGAGTCTTTCTGGACAACTTTCAGGAGAATTTGCTAGATGAAACAGAGGACAGCAAATAAAAATTCTATCCCATGGACTATTAGTTTCCACAAGCAGACCTCTGGTGCCACCACTGACACAGAGTTGACAGCTGTAGAGAGTGATACATGGCCATTTTGCACATGGATGTATAAAGCCTGGCTGTAAGGTGGGATACAAGTTTGGTTTTCATCATTCACTCCAGTACCCTGGATTCTTTTGGAAGAGGCACAGGCAAATATATTGCTCCAAAAGTTGCCTGGTCTCACTGTCCAAAGAACAGTTGGGTCTAACACTGGAGACACAGCAAATGAGAGAGTGACTCTTGTGAGAAATGCACTTGCCAGAGAAAGACAGAGAGCTCCTGAAGAGTAGATGAGGTGTGGTGATATTCTACAGAAGATAGTCACAGATCCTGTAAGAACAAAAGGTTAGCTCTGCACTCCAGGGCTCTAACAGATCAGAAAGCTCCTGATATTTAGGCTGAATGACTTGAATCTTTCTCTCCTTTATTGGTTTTCTTTTTTTTCCCTATGGGAAAGTAAGATATTAAATAAAAAGTTCTCTGTCTAGATAGCATTAATCCTCTTCAGGTCAGTCTTGAACCACTGCAAAAAAGGCAGACAATATAAAATATTTGTTCTTGCCTGAAAATATGTGCTAGCCAGCATCTCTAAAAATGGGGGGAGTGAGGACTTGATATTCTCCATAAACACTGAGGAAGAGTTGAACAGAGCTTGCACAGCACTTGACCTACCTGGAAACTCCTCCATCCAGAGTGCAGTTCTATACCATCTGTTGTTCTGGCCTCTGCTTTGAAAAGCAGAATATAGGATTTAATGAATGTGACATTGAAGATACCTGAAATGTGCCCAGGATGCAATGACATTCAAAGAGATGAAAAAATTCCCTCCACTCTCTGGGTAATAAGTACTTGGTAATTATCTTAGGAGGAATCTAGGGGGAATGATGACTGCTTGCATACTATCTTCAAAGACCTCATTTTCTTCGTTGTAATTTATGAAATTCTGAAGGATTGTGTGGTGAGGAGGTAAAAATAATATTGGGTTTTCTGAAAGGCCCAGTAAAAATCCCATAAACCTACCAGCCTCTGGAAGAGTTTGAATTTTTACTATACGTACAAAGCCAATTGTCTGAGGCATTAAAACAGTGGTAGAAAAAGGAAAGACTTGATGTTTGTCACAGCAGGAAAAACAGAGCAATGGCTGGATGTTGTTAGATGTAAGGGATACACCACACTTTCTCATCAGCCAGGGGATTTATGAGAGAAAATGAGTAGGAGGAGAAAAAACTATAAATCTGAAACATAAGCAAAAATCTTGCAGGCTATTAACAGCAGGCCAGAGAGATGCTGTAAGCTTGGAAATAAAAGGTAATTTTAAAATTCTGATAAAAGAAAGAGCCATGCACACATGATACCAAATCCGCAGCCTATATGGTATTGAAAGGCATTGCTGTGCCTGCTCTGAGCACACAGAACTGGGCTTGGACTTCAGGTGAGTTTGCCCAAACTGCTTATTGAGGACCAGGAAGGTCTGACTGCAAACTTGGGTAGAAACTGGTCTGCAGCATGAAGAACTGTATGTATTTAATTTATTTGCATTAATCTGTAAACCACCTATAGTCTGGTATAGGTGGGTTTTCTTTGCTAGTCTCTCTTTAAACGTACTTCAGAACTACATCTGAAAATTTAATCTTGCAGTTTTAACCTGAGTGGAGCATAATTCAATAACCAATCAAGTGAATGGAAGTCTTGCAATACTTCCAATGCACATCAAGTCAGGCATTTTAAATTTATGGGGACATGCAAGGTTGAGGTACAGGACAACTTCTGACAGCTTAGCATGGTTGTCAGTTGAGAATGGGCTACTGTCCTTGTCTGTGCTCTTATCCATGGTGAATTCAAAATTATTCAATCCAAGTTGAACTAAGCTACAGTGAAAGAGCTTATTTAAATTTAACTTAAATCAAATTTCCTTGCAAATGTGGCAATGTATGAGTACACTCACAGGCAGTGATTGTGACTCAGATGATCACAGTATCACAAAATCAGGCAGATGACCTTGGGAGATCTCTAGTCCAACCTTCTGCTCAGAGCAGGATCAGCTGCAGTGGCAGAGCACGTGGATGTGCAACAGAAAGGTAGTAATCCAATGGCTCAGCAGCTTCTCTGCAACATCCCAGTCCTGCACCCCTATAAACAGAGGGGTGTCTCCATCCCCTGCAGAAGGGATTTTCCAACCACCATCACTTACTCCATCCTTGTGATATTTGTGATTCCACTCTTATTTCCACAAGCACAGAGGCACCATTACAGACTGGGAAAATGTGATAACCTAATCAGAGAAAGCACAGTTCCCTGATCCACCTCCTCCCAGGGCTGTCACAGGAAACTGTCAGCCCCAGGGTCTGAACATGACACCGTGAACATCAATCCATCTCTCTGAAACATCCTACAGATTGAAGGAGAATTGCCTGTAGGAATATGGGACTTGTTATGGGATGTAGGAGCAGAGAATTATGGGGTTGTACAGAACCTAGTTGAGTGTCATCAGCCAGGGAAGAAGTAGTTGGAAAAGGGAGGGATCATGGCAGTTTGGGAGGGGATAAAAGGGAGTGGCTGCATGTAATCAGATTGCTGGTCAGTACACTTGTCTGGCCACGTCAGGGCCTGATCAGTGTTTAATACACGTTAAACTATTTTCTCTTTTCCTGGCTGAGGGACTCTGTTCTGTGTGCATGGGAGGATTGTGAGGGCATCTGAGCAGAGCAGCTGGAGTGGGATCAGCAGAGAGCCACTGCAGCCTGGAGTGAAGCAGTTAGAGAGATCTGGAGGTCCAAGCCACCAAGTAGGGACATCATGGAGCCTGGGGAATGGCTAAATGACTTGTGTGTGCCTGTGTGTGTGTGCCTGTGNTGTGTGGCTGTGTGTGTGTGTGAGGAGCCAGTTATGGGACAGCCTGAGAGTCAAAGTCCAGTTTCTGGAGGGATTCACATTGTGTATATGTGTAAGTCTGCACATGTATTTCCCACTGATGGACCTTTACCATGACCAGCCAGAAAGGGCTGTTTGTGTACCTCAGTGCTGTTCATGGTTACAAATGCTGAGTTTGCACGTATCTGTGTGGCTGGCCATGTGTATACAGATGGACACGTGATGCACGTGTTGTAGATGTGTTTTCTTTCCCATGCCTGTGAGGAATATGTGCTCAGGACAGCTGCAGGTTGATTCCATGGAGCTGTGGTCACCTTGTTTCTGTCAGGCTGCCAGGATTCAGCATCTCTCAAAACCAGTAATACTTGGTTTGGGCCAAATGTCTCTAATTCTTTCTTTAATGGAACTTGTTCCCCTTCCTCGGCTACACACTGTGTTTGTGATGTGTGAACATTTGGTTGAGTGTCTGAACTCTGAAAGTAACTTAAAATTGTTCTAACTTAAATAAATGTCATGTGGGTTACATACCTCTTGTCTCAGTTTGTCCCCTTCAGTGACTGTTTCTGCCTCTCTGCTGACTACTTCTCTAAAAATACTCTGACTAGAAAATTGCTCATAATTTTGATTAATATCATTCTTTTGTTACTTCAAATGAGTTCTCTTGTGCTGGTGAATTAACTACTTCCTAGAAAGCTTATCTTTTACATGGTCCTGGTTCCTCACAGCCTAAGAATTGATTTTAGAAAAGTGGCTAGTATTAAGCTAAATGGCCTTGTGACACACTGTCTATATGCAGAGAGGTTTCTTGGCCTTTTCTATTTGTACTGGGATAACTCAGTTTACAGTAAAAATTTGCAGTGGTGCATCACATATGAAAAGATTAAGGCAAAGAATGAGGCATCCATCTGTCCAAAACGAGAGGAGCTCTCACAAGTAGCTAGTGCCACTGTTAGAGTTAGCACCAGGTCAAAAATTAATTAAAAAAGCCTTTGCTTTTCAGTTTTTGGTTTTGTTTTTTTTTTCCCAGGGTCTTACAAGATCCTTCTCCTTCTACTACCTACCTAGTGATGCAGAAGGATGTACTTGCCATATGCTGCACTGCTGGTGAATATGACTGGTCTATCATTAGAAATGATAGACACCAGGTTGCATCTTTTCATTCAAATCAAGCCTAAACTTGGTAACTTATTTTGTTCTATGCTAGAAGCCAGGGTCGGTTTTGTCAGAAACAGCACATTGTAAAGCACTTTTAGAGGACACTCATGTAGAAATTTACTTTTAAAATACACTAATATAGTATTTACCATTATTGTAAATTTAAGAGTGCACTGGTATTAACAAATTAATGGTTGGAAACTTGAAAAATTATCTGGCATTAAATTATATGAACAGCAATGTAGACAAATTAGAACTGTGAATATAAGAACTTGTGCATGAAAAACTTCAAATGGATGGATCTCAGTTTTGTTTATCTGATTTATTCTACATAATAGAAGCATTTTCAGGAGTGAAGATTAACTGTATTATGATGCTCTTGACATCCTATTTTTCTGATCCATTTGCCAGAGAGATGCTTTCAACTTTTTCATTATAAAGCTTTTACTATTGTAACTTTCACCTGCTGAGTTTTAGGCAACTAGCTATAATTTCAAAATGCTTTTCTCATTGAAACTATCTCTATATTTTTTTCATTGTATTTGAGCACATTTATTTTATGGGAATGTACATATGCAAAATACAGATGACTAATAGGAAAGTTACTGCATACTCATTTTCAAAAGTATGATCAGGTTGCTTCATTTTCTAAAGCTGGATTTATGTGTAGGTTCCTGATGTCTTAACACAGATGTTTTATGTGATATGAAGGTGGTTGCTTTGCAAGATAAAAGGTAATTGTGATTTTGCACAATTTGTTTTAGACAATTGCAGCAAACTAATGGCTGGCTGAATGAAAGCATGACTTGCCCACCAGCTTTACTGAAATCATTGTAGGAAGAGGTACTTCATATTTACTTGAGATCCAGAATCCATGAAAAACCTTTGAAATGGCCTTTAGCACAAATATTGTTCTTGCAATCTCCTCTAGAATGGTGCACTTCCAAAAGAAAAGTTAAAGAGAGAGAGAGGGGGAAAAAAAAGGCAGTTCATTTCCTCTCTGGGACTTGTAGAAGTTTTGAAAATGACTTTGTTGAAATAAAAAGAAGTAACAGGCAGAGGAAACCAACCCAAAAGATATTAACTTTAGGAATCTCCACATCTGAATATGCAAAAAGGACTTAAACATTTTGGAGTCCTTATTTCTTTGGAGCAGATCTTGATCAGGATGACAAACCCTTTCTGAGATTCCTTAGAAGGACTTGGGAATATTGTTTGATGAGAAGCTCAACATGACCCAGCAATGTGAGCTTGCAGCCCAGAAAGACAATGGTATCCTGGACTGCATCAAAAGCAATGTGGCCAGCAGGGTGAGGGTGGGGCTTCTGCCCTTCTGCTCTGCTCTGATGAGACCCCACCTGCAGTGCTGGATCCAGCTCTGGGGCTCCCAACATAGGAAAGACATGGACCTGTTGAAGCAATGTCAGAGGAGAGTCATGAAGATGATAAGAGGGCTGGAGCAGCTCTCCTGTGAGGACAGGACAGTTGGGGTTGTTCAGCCTGGAGAAGAGAAGGTTCTAAGGAGAGACCTTAGAGTATCTTCACATACCTAAAGGGAGCTGCAAGAGAGCTGGAGAGGGACTTTTTACAAGGCCATGCTGGAGCAGGACAAGTAGAAATGGCTTTACACTGGCAGAGCAGGTTTAGGTCAGATGCAAGGAAGAAATTCTTTACTGTGAGACACTGGCATAGGTTGCCCAGAGAAGCTGTCGATGCCCCATTCCTGGAAGTGTTCCAGGCCAGGCTGGATGAGGCTTTGAGCAATCTAGTCTAGTGAAAACTGTCACTGCCCATGGTAGGGGATTGGAACTAGATGATCTTTAAAACCCTTTCAAATGAAAACCATTCTATGAAGAGAGGCTCTTGGGAATAATACTGAAGTTCCTTTCTCACTTCTGCCACTCTTTTTCCTGTCCATTCCTTGAAAGCCGGTTGGAAGGTGTATGACTGTGGTGTGCAGCCCCCAGGACTGCTGCAGCAGCTTTGTGGCTGAAGCAGAGGTGGCCCATCATCCTTCAGGTGGTTGCGGGGGAGCCTGAGCGCTCTGACAAGCCAATCTGCCTTGCACACTGTGTGGGTTAAGCACACAGCTGCATAGGTATAAGGCTGAATGTTATTCCTCACTAGAAATGACAGGATGACTCCTGTATACGTGTGCAGTATAAATACTCGGGGAAAACGCTTTGGGATGAAAGGTTCCACATAATGATCAGATATTATTAAAATGTCAGGTAGCTCTGGCATTGAAGATGTCTCCCTGTGGAGCTCATATGAAATTTAAAGTTAAAAAAACTTTTGTGATTTGCTGAGTGGGTGGCTGAATGGGTTTTATCATTGTGTCTCAGAGTTCTCTTTCTCCTCCCTCAGAAGATCAGAATTCACTGCAATCAAAAAGCCAAGTCACTCTGACACTCTTAATTAGGGACAAGGGAAGTGGTGTGATTTCTTGCTGCACATTAACCAGGGATTATTGCTACAGCCCAGATCCACTTCAGGCAGCACATTCTGTGTCAGAATATACCTTGGTCTGCTCCCTATTTGTTCCCTGTAGGGTTCAATCATGGCTGGAATCTCAGAAACTGTGATTTAGCCAGCAGAGACATCTATACCATGCTAATGAAACTCTCGCTGTCCTCTGAAAAGGCAAACTAGGGCTGGGGTGGCAAAGGGGGGAACTCAGGGAGACTTGATCTACCAGTGTAAAAGAACTTCTGAAGGCTGAGTGGGTTCTTTGATATCATCCTAAACAGCCCGTTAAGCTCCCGCTACTTTTCAGGCCTCGTGGTATTGAATTCAGGAGGTGGTCATTCCTCATGCCTGTCGCAGTAAGTAGGAAAGCTGCTGATCTGCGAACGGTCAGAGCTGCTTGAATCTATCATGCTCCATGTGCTTTAAATTGAAGGAAATGAGAAGAAATGAGTGATGGAGGGGCTACAGATAAATGTCTGGAATGGAAAAGGTAGGGAGTAGAAAGAGGCACAGCCACCCCTCACCCCTGGCCCCATCAGGACAGAAGAACATAAATACAGACCATAAATGTGTCTCTCTAAAGCCCCCCTGATGGCGGCAATCCAATCAGGGTAAGGGTCCTTTAATCTTCTCATAATGACACAACATACCCATGATGAGAAACCAAACCCCACTTCTCTCTTCTCAGGGAGCTGTCCTCACCCTTGCACTCTCCATTATTCCTGCCTTCTCTCTTTATACACTTGCAGAAGGGAGCAGTTACAACAAAAGGAGCTGGAGGGTGCCCATAGTCTGTGCTCTTTTCTTCTCAGGTGTGGCAGAGAGACAACCCCTAACTTCTGGCATTCCCTGCAGGGAATGTCAGCCTTAAGCTCATGGGTATGGAGAGGCTGCCAGGACCCTTTCCTTATCCTCTAAACCACCCAGATGTCATCACCTCAGTTTCTCCAGTGCCCAGTCACACTCATGTGCTCCAGAAATGCCAGCTGCAAGGCCAGAGGACCTCATTGTGGGGAGCCCAAGGGGGTTTTCTGGCCTGCAACTTTAGACTTAAATTGCTCTTATATAAGCCATATTGAGCACTTTTTTTTTGCAAGCCTGTGCTGTTCTGGGAAGAGCAAGCCTTTTGAAGAGTGGGATAACCAGGAAATAACTGTTGGACGCGCAAGGAAGTCAAGCAGAAGAATCAGCAATCACTTGGAATCTTCATCACTAAAGATGACCAACTTCTTCCCACACTCCCAAACTACTGCGATGATTTTGCACTCTTCTAGCTCCTACTCCTCTCCCTGTGTTCAGGGCCCTTTCCATCTCACCTGGCTCAATATGATGCTGCCACACTAAATGGAGCTGCCACATCAAATGGCATGTGTGTACTAACACACACACTAATACGAGACATTCACAGGCCACACATTTGGATGCCTAAATTAAAGCTTTGCATAGTGAAGTACAAGAAGTGAACAAGCGATGAGTTTGATGGAATTACAGACTTTTCCAAAAGTGGAAGGGGGTTAGCTTTTTAAATCTTTGCTCGACTTGTTGCAGAAGTAAGCCTCACTTAAGAACCATCTTTTCTTTGACGAAAATCATCAGTAATTAACCTACTCTATGAAAAGAGAAATCTAGGGTGTAGTTAGGAATGTCATCACTTTCAGTGTAATATAAAGTGAGAAATGCAGTGATACATCCCCCCTCCTCAGAGTCAGGGATCATCTGGAAACTGCTTTAAAAGCAAATACAAAAGATAAAAATTAAAGGAACAATCAACATTAAATGTAAGATGCTTGGTTGAACTTGAGAAATGCTCTGACAACAGCTTTAAGCATTCAAATGGAAAAGTGCATCCCTACTTAATATTATTGATTTCTTGTCTGGAGAAAAACCCACAGAACATTGTGTACAAGCTGCAGCAGACACTAACTGAAGGCAGACAGATGAATGCGGTCAAAGTCAGTACTTTGTTCAAACAACGAAACTCAAACAGAATAAAAGCTGGTCAAAAAACCCTTGTGGCGAAATCAGTTTCACTCTTTGAAATATATTCATTTTATTATGTCTTGGCGATAATGAGATAACCCTAAAAGTCTTTTCGCAAAAAAAATTCTGACTTTTTAACCTGATGGGAATTTCTTTAGTGACTTCAACGATGTCAGGACTTTGCCATGAAATTGCAATTGGCATTCAGAATGCTTCTGGGACCGTCACCCACATCTTGCTTTGGTATGAATGTGGCAAACTGATACTTTTGATTACATTTTTGCAGCACTTTTACAAAGGATAGGAGTTATTCCCAGCAGCCATCCAAGGAAGGCAGATAGCTGACAAGGGAGAGCAGCAAACTCCTGGAAGATCACCAAGTAATTTTAAAATGAGATGTGTATAAAAAACAATTTCCTTTCTCCATTTACAGTAGAGGGATACCATGGATGTTAACCTTCTGACCCCCAAACCAGGGATGTATTCACTGTACTAGCATGCAGTGCCATATCTATACTGAATTCAGCAGCGAACATAAGGAGATCTTTGATCAAAACACAGAATTATTTTATGTAATAGAGGCTTCACAGAAAGCCATGAACTTACAGAAAGAGTAGAAGAATAAATTGTCTTTGTAGAGTTCATCACAAAACATGATTAGCATTCTCAGTTTGCAAATGGTTTCTACTCAAGCACAGCTCCCAAGCAAGATTATTTTGGGAGTACTGAGGTCCCAAGAGTCTGGGAATACCCTTGCAGATGATTATATCTGAAATTATGATTATCCATTGGTCATTATTTTCACTTCAGTTAAGACAGAGATGTGAATGAAATACCATTATGTGCAGCAATGAAGAGGAAATGAAAAGGGGGTCAGATTAGAAGCAAGGACTGTTCTCTTCCAAAGCACAGGACTGATGGAAATGAGCACTCAGTGACAGCACCTCTGGCAGTGCTGGCTGTTGAAGTCTCCGTTAACATCAGGCCAGAATTTCGGGCTTTGTGTACTGCCTGAGTCCGACATTTGGCCTTTCTTGACACAGAGTATAGCTGGGAAATGTCAACAGCCATAACAAATATTACTGCATGTACCTGGCAAATCACTCATGAAACACCCTTATGACTCTGCACACAACCTTGTAAGATGGTTTTGCTTTCTGGAAATAACAGATGTACTGGCAATACACTAAAATTTTGGTCTACCCCACCCCCACAGATTTGTGCATGAACTGACATGCAGGAAATGGGACATTGCAATTGCTCCAGCCTCTTAGTCAACTTAGTTAGTTTTCCTGCAAAAACAAGAGAAAAGAAATGAAGGTAAATTTGTAGGTTGGGCACCTAATTACTTCAGGAGGGAAGTTTTCCTTTTTCCAAAGGTGTCCAGATCCTTGTCTCCCTTTCAGGATGGTCTCACATAATAAGTATGTAGAAGACCAGGATAGGTCTAAGTATACGTTTTCATCTGTACCTGCTTTTGCTAAGAAAAATATTTCCACATTTTATTTTAAATAACACCATTTTCTAATGTAAAAGATGATGTAGACTAGTGCCATCAGGAGAAATCTTGAGTGAAGAATGTAATCTTTAAGGTTATAGTATGGGCTGTCTTGATGTGTATGCACTGTGGCTAAAGTTTCTTCTGTCCTGTCTAGAAGCCTGATTTTCTGCAAAGTAATCTAAATATGCCACAGTGTGAAGATAGGATTGTGTGTTCAGTGTACAGGCATACACTGCCATTTTTTCTTACCAACACCTCCCACTATTGCTCGGCATGTAGAGGTATTTCATTTGCTGAATTCAACCTGTCATCTGTAACAAATATGTCCTAATCCAATTATATGCATCACCGTTCACTAAGAACCACGTAGGAGCCACCAAGCCTTCTTCTCTTTGATCAGCCCTGATTTGCACAGTGGCCAGGGGCAAAACCCATGGAGTCTGCTGAGAATATACGTGGAGACAACCTGCAAGGCACAACACCTACGTGCTACACATTTGATATAAATGACAATTGTTTAAAAGGCACTTCAGCTTCCATTTTACAAAGTTCATTATCATAGCAAATGTTTTAACATCAGTTCTTTCCCTCTATTTCTCTATTTCCATTTGTACTGCTGTGCTTTCTCTGATTTCATGGTGGTATTATTGTTGAATACATGGCTGCGACTGTGACTCAGTAATTGTAACTATCTGGTTTCCCTCTTTGCCATTAATCTAGGTATTGACTTCTTTTCTTAAGAGTCATATACTGCTATGAGATCAGCTGGAGAAGAGCTCATGGAAAAGAGGGGCAGAAAATAGGGTTTCTATCCTATGTAGAATTCAGGAATTTGAGGAACTTGTACAATTACAAATTATTCATTGAAAAATTTACTATTAATCAACGATTCTGAAATATTTTGTTTGAGATATCTGGGAATGATGTACCAAAACACTCTCTTTACACAATTGAAAGGTTTCCTTATAATGTTATTTCAACCTTTATGTTATATAAATATAAAACTTTCAAGCACTTCTGTTTATCCAATTACATATGAGCCGAAATGATGCAACTCGAAGCTCTCAGGTAATTTCCCTTTAAAACATTTCAATACTGCAAAATATTGTTTCATCCACATTTTTGGTGAGGAAGCAAGTTCTTTTAGAGACTTTCTAAGACTTTACATGTATATATTCCTCTAGGATTTCCTCTGGGAAACTTGCAACCAGCTAATGTACAATGGCCAGTTTTTAGCTAGCATATGTGAATATTTCAAGATCATAGTTGGATAAATGTATTTTTGGTTTGCAAACAGAATATTTCAAAGGGGCAATGGGATGCTGTGCAGACAGACTGCAGCTGCAGATTTGTTGGAGCTATCAGACAATATTGAATGTCTCCTGTCCAAACGCTGAGAGCTACGAGGCTCTATCGACTTCACTGCGGAAATGGATCACAATGAATGAGATTTAGGAAAGGATTAAAAAAACGAGGACAACATTTCCTTATCAGAAAAGCAGTTCACAAAATTTGAGCTTTCCATTCAGGTTTAAAATAAAACTCTTTTCCTGACTGAGCCACTAGACAACACATGGACTAAAACAGATGTTAAAATATATTAGTGATTAAACTGTTGCTAGTTCACTTGGCTAGGAGGAAGATATCGTATATAATCAGTTTTAATATTCATCTGTTTATGACAAAGCACAAGACTGAATGGTTTGGATGATAAGCATAGCAGGAAATTTTCCTTTCTTTTTCCTATTCCCCCCCCCCTTATGGAAATTGCTGTTTTGACAGCAATCATTAAGGCAATAACAGAAGCAATTTTTTTTTTTTTGGCGGCAGGTTTTAGGAATTTAGGGTTGGCGGCAGACCTTAGGAATCCTTTAATGTTTTTGGACAAAATAATGATTCAGTGAATTAATTTAGTCCTCTTGTGAATATTAACTGTTTCAAAATTATACACATATACTAACCACTTCTCTTGGAACTGAAATATGGCCAGGCTTGCCCAGCAGCAAGGCGGCAGCCACAGAGACAAATGATATAACTTTGTAGCTTGAATAATCCTGGACAGGACACTAAGGAAAAGCATTTCTTTTGCAGTCGTTTCCATGGTATCTTTAACACCCACATAGAGCAAGTAGGACACTGGCTGTTAAAGTCTCATCCAAATAAATCCTACAAAGTAAATTGCATGGAACCCAATTTATCTACCTTGAATGAAGTTTGCTGGGATTTGAACCTGTGGCTTGAAGAATAAAAATCCAGACACTTCAAACCTGATGTGGAAGTCATTCAGCCATTCTATCAGCTTTAAGACATACATAGTAAATTTGAGACCACATGTATTAAATCTATACATAGATAAATGTACCTACATTTGCTTGAGATTCATCGTGCCCATTGATTTCTGCTAATTCCTTGGCGCTTTTTAACTGCAAAGAGTGAAAAAAAACCAAAACAGAACAAAACAAACACATTACTTCAGTATTTCACACAGTTATCTTTGATTTATTTGAAGGAGCATTTTATAAAGCTTCCAATGAGAAAAACAGATGGAGCATATAATTCTAATGAGTTTTTGCTCAAACCATTTTGAAACCAACATACTTAAGGCTTGATAGGTTGGCAAAAAAAAAAAAAAAAAGAGAGAAAAAAAAGAAACAATAGGATTGGGTCATTATTTTTTAAATAATAAGATTAGAAAGTCGTTTCAAGGCATAAAAGGTGCACAGATTTCTCTCTCAAGAATAATAAACCATTTAATTTCCCATTGTTGTTGCTATTAATTTAAACTTTACAATATTTGAAAGTTGCCACTAGCTAAATAGTGTTTTGCCAATGATTACTTTTGAATGATATATTTTGAGGTAAGATGCCGAAGTGCTGCTATACATTGTCTTCCTGACAACGCACCTAAACAACTGCCATGGCTCCTGGGTATGATGGAAAAGGAGGGGAAATGAAGAACAGCTCTTTTATTTAACCAGTGGCAGGAAGAACTGAGGAGACACTGCAAATATATGACCTGAACAAAACCTTTTTTTTCCCTCATGAATTAGCTTTTAGGGGAAAATCCAGGATTACATTGGGAATTGTAAAGATCACTCTCAGGAGATTTAAGGAAAGTCCTAGCTCACATCTTGAGCCACAGTGAAATATGCTGTCCTTCATCCTGTGATTGAGCAAACAGAACAAAGAGGAGACACCACAGCTCTCCTGAGCCTATAAGCCATGGAGGTTTGTACACTTAAATGAAACTCACAGAATCATTTGCTCTTTAGGTTAAGCTCTGAAGAGTCATGCTTTTATTGTAATTTACTGCACAATAGATATCATATGGAGGAGGGGGATGGAGAGAGAAGTGAGGGATGGGGAGCAATTAACACAGCTTTCCTCTGAATTCCTTCTCTTTTGTCAAAGAAGCTGGGTTTGATGTAACTGTTGACTCTACAGCCATGGCTCTGATTGGCAACAACACTAATATGTATTGATTAGGGTCTGAATCAGAAGTGTTGGTGGACTACCATCCTGGTTATTTCCATCACATTTTTGCTACATGGCAACAACAGCTGAACTGAGTGTGATCCAGCTCCAAGCTGTTCAGTTTCCAATATGACAATTAAGGTAAGCAGGCCATGGTCTGTTTGTACCTTATTATGCAGGGCTGTGAACTACACCAATTCAGGAACTGCTGCTCAAGCCACAAAAGCAGTCCTGATGGAAAGAGGGCAACACTTCCTGATAAAGTAGTATGAAGGATATCTGGGGACTGCAAAATCATCAGGTCGCTGAGTTCAATTCACTGAAGCTCATCGTTCAAAAGCCTCAAGAAGTCTGCAATTTATACTGTCAGCAGGGTGGTGCATTTCCAATGAATGCTACATGTTTTCCCTACTCTGAAAAAATAACCATCCAGTGAAACCACCTCACTGTGAGGATAGCTGGTAGGAATGAGCTGAGACGGCTACTTCCAGCTAAGCACCAGAATTAGGTATCTATGCATCGCAGTGTGACTGAAAGTGCTGTTTCTTCATTAGAGAAATTCAACCACCATGGGCAGTCCTATTGGGTTCAGCTGAGTTACTCATCTGAATATGAGGTCAGAGAGCTTGCTCCGTTTTGTAAAACTGTTCTGCATATTGATGTGAGTGTCCTGAGTGATCAAGGAATGCCGTTCATTGCTTGTACTTTGCCTTTCCTTTTCCAGGTTGATA
This sequence comes from Cyanoderma ruficeps, assembly GCA_008694505.1. Classification (NCBI taxonomy): domain Eukaryota; kingdom Metazoa; phylum Chordata; class Aves; order Passeriformes; family Timaliidae; genus Cyanoderma; species Cyanoderma ruficeps. The sequence continues at coordinate 4,839,349 of VZDJ01006585.1, read as the reverse complement.
AAGTGCCATCACCCCTTGGTGACAGTGGCAAAGTACCCTTCTGGTGACATGCCCAATCCCCATCAGCCACATGTGGGTTTGATGGGAGACTGGGTTCAGTCTGCAGCCCACTTTGGTCTTGCCGGCTTTTGCCCTGCCATGATTTCCCTCCATTATTGCCCTGGCACTGCTTCATCAGTTAATATAATGCAGAGGCTCTCCATTTTTTTTATTGCACATCATGCTCTGAAAGGATGCCAGAGCTCAGGCAAGAAGATGCTAGGATCCATGCCAAGACTAGGACCTCTGCAGGCAGAGGTGGAGGTGAACCAGTGGAGATAATGGTGGAAAAACTTAAGGGTAGAAAGTGTGCATTCCCACAGGTTAAAGGGATGAAGTCCCTTTTTTTCCATTTTTTTTTTCTAAATAATTATTTAAATTATATTCTTCTCTCAAATGTTAAATAGAGAAATGCTGGAATAGGAAGCTCAGAAAAGTGTACAATATTGGAAAAACAGGACTTGCCTTGCCCCCTAGTCTGACTCCAGGGCAAGTCGGGGAGAGTGTGATGTTGGCAGTGGACAGTGTGCTGAGGCAACACACAGAGCTATTGCCAGCAACAACCAGGGGCCTGCCTGGAAGGAGAAAGGATGAGGAATCAGAAGTATCTGGTAAATCTACTGCTGTGGTGGGGTAGGTCTGACTCAAACCAGTGGGTGAATCCCTCAGACAACCAGAGCTGATGGCCACATCCCAGATGTGATTCAGAAGCCTTTTGATTTCAGTAATGCAATGTGGTGCTCTTGCAAGCAGGACATCTCCCAGCAGAATATCCCAGCCTGGATGTGGATGGGTGGGTGAATGGAGAAGACATGCTCAGACAGAGCTGCACGTCCCCATGCAAATGCCCTGAGTGAGGCAGGACAGGATCTTTTTGCCAACTTGGGATGAAAAGTCACTTTATAGCAAGCCTATCACAAAACCAAGCCATAAAGTCAAGGCAGGAGTCCTGTGCTATTTATTTTTGAAAGAAATGCTCTATTTACTTGGCTCAGTTGGATGATTTTCAGTACCCATTGTGGATAAAATACACAGATAAGCTGTGGTGCTTGAAAAGGAAAGCTGTGAGTCTTGGCAAGTGGGGGTCATTACTGCTAGGGCTTCTGCTGTTCTGGAAACTTTTGGAAATCATTCAGGGTTCTTGAAGGAGCACACTGACTGTCTAGCACTTTTCAGGAATTCTGGCTACTTACAGTCTTGGCCTTAGGCATGTTTCAGAGCTAATTCTCAAGAGAAATGCAGATCCATCCTGCCTTTCTTCCAGCTACTGTTTCGCCTGTCTGCCTAGCATGAGTGCACATTTGATTCGCAATTAGCAAGAGTCTGCAGAGATTCAGAAGTCTGCCCTGGTGGTCCCTACTGGGCCTCACATTGCAAGATCTCCCCATATGTTTTTGCAGGATATAATTGCTACAAAGATATAAAAATAACTTCATGCAATTTCGGTTTTTATTTTTTTTTAAAGCACTTTATAATGCTATACCTTAAAAGCCATGTGAAAATGGAAATGAGATGCAATTAACTCGAGAGACCTGGTGGAATCTGTGTTTATAAAGATTCTGTCATTACCAAATCCATTCTTCCTCATGGCACTTTCTGTATTACAGTCTTGCTTTAGCTTTCATTTAGGTTATCTCCGTGTCCATAAGTACTAAGAACATGTATCTGAACATAAAAGCTTCCAGAACCTAAATTATTAGTTTGTACAATATAGTTGTCATCAGATATGTTCAAAGATAAACGTTAAATGTGGGACAATGTCCCAGCATTCATAATGAACATTAAAAAAATCTGAAATGAACATAATTTACTTATCCTAATATGTACATTAAATGTATACATCTGTCTGCAGACATATTCAGAATACATGATAAAAAATCTTGAACATAGGAATCATCAGCATTTTGAATCTCTGCCACCTAAGCAATTCAGATCCCACAGACCTTACTGCAAATACTTAATCAAGCCATCAAATATTTTAGCTGAAATTTTAAATATGAAAGCTGAAATTTTATATAGAATAAGGTCTCAAAGCAGAGACTGTGCCTGTGCAGCACAGGTGGGTATTTTCAGTTTCAGTGTGTTCAAGCCACATGGTCTACACAGAAAAAACACGTATTTGTGCACACTGTGCTTGCACACAATACACTGTTTCATCCGCAGATTTACAGATTTCAGGCCAGACTTGCTTTTTGCTGTGTAGCTATCCATCTTACTATCCTTATAAAATAATACTATCAAATATACCTCTCTGTGCCGTGGTACACCTTAGTATCAAAGAAGGTGGGAATATCAAATTTACAGAGATTTGATTCTCACTGTTTAAATAAGTGCATTGATAACTACTTTTTAAATGCCATTATGACAATGCCACTGTAAGTTTTTTATATACTCATACTTGTGAATTACACAGGAGATGCCAAAATGCTTTTTCAATACTAATCTGAAAAGGAAGAGCTGTTTTGGCTCAGGTATATTTAACTCCCCCAACATTTTTTTAATTCAGAGCAAAAACACTTATCACCGATATCTATGTAGAATACATGAGGAAATACTACTCATGACATGAAATTCAATATTGGATAGTATAAAGTAAGGGTCCCTTTTCACTCTGTTTTCTCAAACTCTGTTAGTCTAATCAGAGCAGACAGACAGGCCACATAAGGTTAGATCTTGTTCACAGCATATTCTGTGGTCAGACTCCTATGGATTTTGGAGGTGAAGCCATGAGTCTTTGAGTGCTAATGGTTTTGCCTTCCTTCCCCTTAGCATGCCTAAGCCAGCATTTTTCTCCTGCCAGAATCACTCACCTGTTCCTGCAGGACTTTAAGCATCGCTTGTGTATGCGTTTGCTCTTCCTTTGCTTGCTCCAGTTCGGATTTTTTGTTATTTAATTCTTCCTGTATGCTCAGCAATTGCTGCACAAACAAAAGTTTCTGGTTAGCCTTGTCTGGATCCAAAGCAGTTTAAAATCCCCACTTTGACAAATCCTCATTTCAAACAATATTTGCATCCTGCTCCTACATTTATTATTGTTGCGTAATCTGCTATGTCTAAATGGACCAGAGGTAAATTATTTTCATCTGCATCTCCTTCTGTGACAGTGCACCACGCGTAATGCATCTCTTAATGTGCATTAAGCTATTTATTGCATTAAAGTAGAAAGTCCTGGTACCGTAAGTCACCCACAGAGTGACTATCACATTCATCTGAACCAAAATCTTATTTGTAGAAGTATATGTGATGGTTTTAATAATACTGGGGTAAACACTGTGGTACATAAATAATTTAAAAGCACAGCCCTTTAATATAATTAGTCATTGGCCCACAGCCATTTTCATTCTATGCAAAGCAATATTCTGGAAAGCTTTCAGACTGACTTGCCAAGAAGACAAAAGCTTTCCTTTTTTTTTTTCTATTTTTTTTTTTTGTGTTGCGCTGCGATATTTTATTAGATCAGGAAGACTGATGCCCGACAATCAATATATCAGCCAGGAAAACTGCTGATCTACTGTCAAAACAAAAAGCTATGACCAAAATCTATTTTTATGAAGAGAATTCTGGGATGAAGGAGCATATTTGAAAGCCCACGTCCCTGGTCTTGGCTAGCTTTAGATTCCCCATAGATTTATTGTGACTGTCAAGAGCAGGTCAGTAGATTTAATTAATTCTGAAAAAGCTATAAGTTTTTGTATTGATGTGAAGAATGTCACACACTGATGAAGAGCAAGAGCAGACAAACAGGTTAAGAAAAGAGTTAATGTAGTTTCTCTTAGTGAATAGGAAAGGAAACTATGATTTTCTGGGGCAACGTGTTGCTCGTAAGCACACTCCATTTAAAGGACTAATTGAACTACTAATTGCTTTACTAACGTGCATTACTGATTTAGCCATGTACCTACATCTAAAGCTTAGTTTATGGTTGTGCTTAGGGCTGGTGGCTGACTCAAACTGATGCAGGTGTTCAGTCTCTTGGTAAGTTACAGACAGCAAGCCTAGAAAAAGTCTTGTTCCACTGCGCTGGAAGTCCCAGGCATCAAAGAACAAGATGTCAGCATTGTTTTCAGAGTGACTTGGAAACAGAAGACATTTCAGGGACTGGTGGAGTTATTGGTAGTGTATTTCTGTTGTAAGTGAACATCAGTATGATGGATTAATTCAGCCACTGAAGTAAAAATACATGTGGGTATATGTCTGATTATATCTCACACTCTACAGTCCAGCTGAGTTGGTTAGCTTTTTGATGGATCATGCTGCCTGGACTGTTCCCTGGGAGCCTTCAAGAGACATTCTGGTATGTGTTTTCACTCTACCACAGCACAAGATCATTTTGAATCTTAAGATTTTTCCATGAAATAAATAGGTCTCTATCACTGAGGCTCACACCCAACCAGCTTTTGTGTGGGAAACTCAGCTTTGGCATTTCTCGAACAGGGACATGTTCACCTTGCCTGTTGGGTACTACTAATTCCCACATTTTCAGAAGATACACTGGATTTGTGTACACTGCCATAGGTCACACACTGATACCCATGCAGGTTGCCATGCAGAAGGGACCATCTACTCACCCCATGTAAACTCATACCTTTAAGGTTCACCTAGGATGTCTACAATTTAAAAAGAATGGACTCCAGTCCTCAGAAGAGAAGCAGAGAACAAAAGACACCAGAAAAATGCCATAAGCCCTCTCAAGGGTGACTAGCTGAAACACCTGAGGTGTGATAAGCAGACTGTCACCTAACAGCAGCCGGTGAGATGTCCTCTCCTTCACAGCTGCAACGTTTGACCTCACACACCTGAACACATCATGAGAAAGGAGTCTTCGACTCCATTTCAGAGTCTCCACTGAGCAGTCATGTCTCACCAGTGTGGCCAGATTCCACCTTCATACTGATTGAGAGAATTTTACTCCAGCTTCTGCGATAAACCCTACATGCCTTCCTTTTGAATAACATAAACTCACATCTGAAAGATCTCAAGTGAGTTTTCAGTTCATCTTGCCCCTGAAAACCTTTCACTGCTGAATGACTGTTACAGAGAGGAAACCAAGACTGACTCTTGAGTTGAACTTGTTTACACAACTGAACTTGAACCTCCTTCTTTATCCCACCCACCCCCATGGTTATTCCATGGCCATGTTTCCCTTATTGTGGATCAGCTCACAAACTTCCACATCTTATTTTCACATCTTTCACTGTGATCTCATACTGTGATTGAATCTAATAATAGATCTCTTCTTCTGACCTTGACTTTTCCTGTTTTTCATTTAGGGCAATTTTTCCAAAACTGTCTGAGCATGGGAGGAATTGGTGTGGAAGACACTGAGAGCATGAGAGAGAGAGGGAGATGTGATGCTGTGCATCTTTGTACTTGGCTCTGAACCAGCGAGGAACAGGAATCCCAGGAAAATATCCAACATTCTCAGTTTCCTTGGGGTAAAAGAGTATGTATTCTTATTGGAGTATGAACTACAAAGAGCTTGATATGAGCCAAAACCTTCTAGCAGTCTTAGTGGTTAAACTGTCAACTATTGAAGGTTTACTGTGCACACATAGGCTCCAAAGACAGCAAATGTGTCCTATTTTCACAGGAAAGCAGAATAACTGTAACTAAGATATCCTATTTCCAGTCACACACAAGGTTTTTCATTCACAGGACTGGGACCTCCCCATTCAACTTCCAGAGATGTCAAAATTGTTTAAAATTTGGAGCCACCCCTTGGGGGTTTAACTTTCTTTTTCTCTCCCTCATATTTATCTCTAAAAGCTGTGGAACCTGTTAATGTTTTAGTTTTGGATATTTTTTTTTTCCTGAGCCGTTGATGATGCCACCAGGAAGTTGTAACAAAGAGTTATACCTGCAAAACAGCATATTTTTCTCTCTTAGTCTCATTTTGAAAAATGAAGAAATAAATGTGACTGAAAAAATATCAGCCTAAGACAGATGAACAGCCTGAAAAATTTCAGTACAAACACGTGATGTTTGGCAAAGTTACAAGCAAATGGGAAAAGGATCTTACACTGGCAGAAATGAGACAAGTTTCATAACAGGGACTGCTGTCATGCCTGCTTATAAACAGACAGGCTTTCCATAAAGATTATAATGAATGATGCCAAGATGCAGGTATTAATTATTCAGAATTACTTTGTTTTTCATACATATATATGCTTATTAAAAATTGATCTTATAGATATTTCTTCTGCCCTTCAAATTTCTTGCAACTATATTCCACAATCAATCAAAAAAAATTTCTTTGTTTTAATGATTATGCTGTCTGACACTGTTCCACCTACTTTGCCATGTCACACAGCCTTTCTGCCAGAGTTTCCCTGTGTAGGAAACTGACCTACTACACTGATGGTCACCACAGCTATACAAGTGTCTGTTCTTTCAATCCTGTCTCACATCTCTGGCCGTTCCCTTTAAGCCCCGATGTTCCCAGCTTTGTGACACAGCATTCAGACAGAAGTCCCCCAGTTTTATCAGGCAAAGAATTGATTTCATGGCTATACAGCCAGAAAATACCGAGATCATATTTCTGTTTTATCCCATGTCCCCAGTGTGCAATTCTTTGGGTCTGCTAGGGTGCCCTGCATGTTATGCAAGTGTCTTTTCCTTTTTCCCAAAATGCAAGTGTCAGGAAGCGGAAAAGCACATCACAGAGCTCATCACAGCTCTGATGACCCTGAAGAGAGACACCTGCAGAGCTCCACCAGTAACAGCCTGGAATCTCAGCTGGTGTATGTGCAACCAAAGCATTTGTCACCGTGGCTGCCAGCTTGACCCTAGGAGACGGAGCTGTGTAGTAGGATCAGATCAGAATGGCAGACGTCACTAATATCCTCTTACTGGTATTTCCAAAGAGGAGATGGGAAAGCAAAAAAGAATTAACCCCCTGGTTGCCTGTCCAGAGATCAAGCAATACATTTTAGACGCCCCCCCCGCAAAAAACGCAAGACATTGCTTCCAGTGGCAACTCTGGAAATGGTCTATGTAGAAATGGTAGATATCACCATTTCATGTTAAGCTTTCTTCATTCAGAAGGATCAAATCCTCCCTGTATATAATAAGCGGGTAGCTAATTTCATTATGTGGGGCAAAAGAGGGTGTATGTTTTATTTTGATTTTTTTTCCACACATTCCTACTCCAATGCTGAATCCCTGCCAGAGACAGTTCAGTACCACCCATATTGCATAGATCTCAAAAGTGCAGACAGAAAATTACCATCTTAAACCAATCTTCGCAGCTTCTGAAACATTAAATATAGATGGCATTATTGAAGCCAGCTGAATTACTCAGGCTGTGTACAATGCAGTGCCAGTGTGGCCAAGAATGCTAACAACTGAGCAGCACACACTGCCTTGGAATATATGAGAAGTCCTAAAGGGAAAGTAATAGCTTGCTGTTGTGTAGCGCTGTGCAGCCATGAAATACTCCTCTTTCCTCTCCTCCTCCCTGCCCACAGCTGTTCATTGCTCCCCAAAAGGCAGTGTGGATTTGAATGTAAAATATGGACATACCTAGAAGTGTGGTTGCATCCCAAACCTACTTGGACAGACAAGGATTCCACAAGGAAAGCATGATTTCCAGCATGAAACCAACAACTTTGCATGCAAAGGAAAGGGAGGCAGATCAGAAGTGACCGCAGGGCCTGAGGCTGTACTGAGGATGCTGCAAGGCTGACAGAATAATGAAAAAGGAAAACCAGCATTTGCCACAAGTTTAGCAGTTATACTGCTGAATGGTCCTGCCCCTGCTATTTTGTTTATGATTTTCTCTACAGCTGCTTGCAATGAAGTATGAAAAGGTTACAAGGATCTTAAAGAAAGGGCAGTAAGGAGGAGCCGACAAAAGAACATCTCTGGTGTGGGAGCACTGACGTTATCACTGGTTGTGCAGGCAGTTTCAGCAAACCCAGCTTGTTCAGCCACAGGAAGGAGGCACAGACTCTCCCATCTATGGAGTAGTTGCAGAATATCCACAAATGATCTCTGTTAAAGGTCTCTGAAATTAGTGTATCAGTCAAACAGGGATGCTCTTACACAGCTTAACTGAGCCAGCTCAGTTGAATGGTCATTTTCAAAACCTAGAGAACTCAAGCAAACTGGATTCTCCTGCCCACATAATGTGTAGGAGAAACATACTCATACTACTCTCCACTTACCATCTATAGGAAATATATCCCTATACAAGAAAAATGGATTCATAAGGTGCCTAAAAATGATGTGACTCAAATAGGCAGGGTGTATCTCAACCAATCCTACTTTTTTTCAGTCCAAAAGAAACCAAGGCATGCATGTAAGTAAAAGAGTAACCCTGGGAAGCAGAACTCACTTGTGCAAAAGTGAAGTCCTTCCCCAAAAACTACACAAGAATCAGAGATCTGAAAAGTATGAAACCACGGGCACTTGAATGACTGCAGAGTTTGCCTAAAAATTAAAGCATTCACTTATGATAGCAATTTTTGACATTTTATTATATTTACTCTTTTTCCCTAAGTAAAACCTTGCTCCATCTTTTCTAACTTTATTTTATATGAAGAAAAACAAGTTAAGAGTTTGCCAAATGGAAAATGACAAAAATTGTAAGGAAACATTTTGAAATTCTTAGAAGCTGTTTACAAACACAGAGGGGAAGGACGGTAAACATTTCCTTTCAGAATCTTCCTTAGGTAGGAGGAAAAGAAAAGAATAATTAAAATGAAATGAACCATTTGCAAAGTAAAAATACAAATCCCTCTCCCAGTACTCCCATGGATTGTCTGGAAGAGTGTCTTTTTTTGCAAGACAGACAAGATTTCATATCACAAATGGCCAGCACATGGCAGGCTTGAATAATAGGAAAGTGACTTCCCAGCTGAGCAAATATGCATTAGTAACAAGACGCTGATGAGGCCTGACAAATCACCAAGGAAACAGGAGAATGTGAGAGACAAGTGAAAGAAGCTTTAGAAATGAGCCCTCCAGGAAGTTAGCCATGTTGCAGCAACGCATTATTAAAATAAAGAGTATGGCTGTGGGTTTGGGATTTTTAAGGGATTAAAAAGAAACACAGTGTAATAGTGCAGTGTTTCTCATCCCTGCCAGCTCTCAGGGACTGGCTGTGTCCCTGGCTGTATGGGTGGCATTATTTGGTTGGATCATGGCGTTTGCAATGATGAACAAGGGCTGGTGAAGAGCTGCACGTGGATGAACAGCCCAGCTCCTGCTTGATGGGCATCCACCTGCAAAGTGAGTTTTCCTGGCTCGCTGGCCAGAGGCCAAGACCATGCTGAACATGTTTACTCCACAGGTTAATCATCTCAGAGGAGGCTGGGGAGCTGAACACGCACCTGATGGGGGAATGCGTGTGGTGGCACTAAAGAACAAATCTGTCCAGCTGTTCCTTAGGGAGGTGTTTGCCATGCTTCCCTCCCCTTGCTATTAGACAGACTCCAGAGGTCCTACAGCTCTACAGTGCTCATAGTAGTTGCAGGCCTGTATCCTAAGAAATAAACCAAAAGAGAAAACAGACAGATGGACACAGATACACTGAAACTACCTAGAGGGAGGTTAGAGAGGAGGTGGAATCAGGCTTTTCTTGAGTAAGGGTTGAGGACAAATAGACAGCAAAACCCATTTTTATTACACAGCAGGAAAATATTCCACAGTGATGGTGGCCAACCTCTTGAGCTAGGGCTCAGAGAAGCTGTGGACTCTCCATCCTTGGGGGTACTGAGACCATAGCTGGACAAGGACCTGAGCAAAACAGATGACTCCAGAGATGCCCCTGTTTTGAGCAGAGGGGTACATGACCTTCAGATGTACCTTCTGACTTCAGTTTTTCTAGGATTCTAGAGAATAGCTGATAGATATCAGAGAATTAGCTCTCAAATTTTTTTTGTTTCTGTGAAGCTTAGCAATTCAGCTTAACCACATCAACTACAAAAGGCAGTGTTATGGGCTGGGCAGCAGAAGAAAGGAGAACATAGGTGGTGCAATGAAAAAAAAGTCTACAACTTTGCCAAGTAATTTTCAAGTGTACCTCTTACTCATCAAGAAAGAGAAGTTTTCTTTAGTCAGCTTTGGGATTTTGCAGCTAATGAAGAAAAGACCAAGTCTGTAGGAACCTTATAGAACCAATCCTTTGTCTCAGAATTTAAATTTACTAATAAGACACTTAGCTCTATAGCATCAGGGATCCCTCTCTGGGATCTGGGTTTCACAACAAATTACACAAGGTCCTTTATTTTGGTGGTGGCCTGTGAAGGAGAGAAGCATGACAAAAGCCCATTGGACTTCATCAATGAATCTCCCTCTTTTCTTTGCTAAATGAGGTGATTGGAATATCACATAGCCCTTGACTTTACTGACAGCAGGTGAATAGATCCTGATCCTGATCAAAGAAAGCAGACTGATCCCAAATGAGCATCATGTTCCCTCTGCTCTCAGATGTGTCCTACAAGGCAACAAGTTGGCACCTTGCAGGATGCACAGTCAAAGGAAGACATAATCATCTGGTCATAACAACATCATCTTCTCCAGCCTTTCACCTGTGCTGTCCATTGTGGATAACTCCTCACCAGTAAATGGCACTTGAGCAGTGTGATCTCTTCTCTTCTTTCATGGGACTGAAAATGAGAATGATACAGCTCGCCTTTCCTCAACAAACCAAAACAGATCTTTTAAATTTTGATTTCCTATTGAAGAAAAAATATTTTATTTATTTTGATGGGGAATAAAAATTTAATTAGAAGAACAATATTATGGAAGAGAATCAATTTACCCAGTGTAATTTCCACTGAAACACAATTACTAGTAATGGAAACAGAGTTCTTAGCACTGATAGCATCAAACACATTTGGAAATTCTAATCAGCAAGCCAATGCTAGTATTTAGGATCTTTTAAAAAATTCATGTAAGATCACTGGACTGTAAAACTTATAAGATTTGTCCTTTACCACCACTAGACTACACAAGCATGTTAATGAAGATACTAGTTAATTTATTTCACACTGTAAATAAAATGTGTGCACCCAATTATTTCTCTGTGAAGGGTTTATTCTTGCTGCCAATCTCAGTCTAGCTTTACCAGCACTAGCAGGAAAAAAGATGCTACTGTCCTCCATCTTACCACTAGAACATCTGTCAGGAATATGGTACCTAAAGTATCTGTGGGCCCTTATTTACATTCCCCTAATATTATTGAAGTGGTGGTTGCAGAAGTGGGAAATCAAACACTACTTTCAATAAAGAAAGGTTGTTAAACAGAGAAGAGAACCCATTTGGCTTGTCTGAGATCTGGTAAATAGATAGCACTTAATTGCCAGCTGCTCCTTTTTTTTTTTAATATAATCATAACAGTAAGTGTTTTCTGGAAGTTTAAACATGGATTGGACTGTACAGAACCCTGAAAAGCACAAGAGAACCAAGAAAACATTTATGGGAAGACTTTGCTCTCTCCTGGAAGATCCTGGGAGATCACGTATTTCTTAACCAGGTCTCCAATATAAGCCACTGGGTGAGAGAAGGAATAGGAATGGAAATGAACATCAGTATGTTGGGTCCAGTTCCTCACATTTAACTTGTATCCATTTCTTATAGGGTTATTTGTACTGCCCTTACTACTCCAGTGCCACTTTTACAGAAAAAAAAAAAAAATCTAACTGGATTTTATACTGCAAGAGTAGCAATTAAAAACATTTCCAACGTAATTATTCTGGTCTGTTTATTTACCAGGTAAAATGCAAATAAAAGAGATTTTTTTAAATGCTCTTATATTTATTCTTCTTTAATGCTGCTTTGGAGAAGAATCAGTTTATAGTTGTGCATAAGTACATTGGTTGGGTTGTATGCTGAATAGACATTTGGTGAGCAAGAGGTAGATGGAATAAAAAAAGGCTACAAATCTCCTCTGCACTTAGGCTATATTAATAAATATAGCCATAACATGCTCCATCTATTCAACAATGATCTTAATTTCAGCACTAAACTGCTACTAGGACCTGTATATTTAAAGGTATATCATTGTTGTAATGACCATGGCACTTACATAGCACCAGATTCAGCAGTTTTCAGCTACCGGCATCTGTGTCTGTGGCTTCTGACATTTCAGAATGTTTGTATGTGATAGAAAGGAATGGCTGTGACAGTTAACAATGTGTGTGAAGGACCTGAGACATGCAGACCTCAATGCCAGCTGAGGCTTATTGGAACTTAATAGGGAGTGGATTGGTTAAAAGATTGATAAGGAAAAAAAGCCTCACGATGCCCTACCCTACTGTCTGTTGCAGCCTCCTGCACAGAAATGTTCTTTTTGTCCCTGCTCCCACTGAAAGAGTGTGCACCCTGGGAATATTAACTTCTACTACTTGTATGAGAAAAAGCTATGAATAAAAGGGAAGGAAAGACCTGAGCAGTGCTGTCTTTGCTTGTAGAAAAAAATTCTGCTAGCTCCATCTGAAAATTGATTGGCTCTGCTCTAACGGCTGGGAATGGTAGAAATCCAATTAATTTCAAAGGCAGCATAGTGAGGGCAATACCAGTTACCTTTGGATTTTCTACTCAGAAGAGTGACTATATTTTAGAGGTACATGGTCTTGTTTAAAAAGCTGATAGATGTCTCTTGTGACACCTCAATTAGACAAAATCTGTCTAATTGTCAATCTGTTGTAATCTGTCTCCCAGTGATGGTACTGGGGAAAATGTGTGCTTCCCACAGTCCTCATCACCAAATATGTCCCCAGATCACCCTCCTTTGAGGAAGCAAGGAGTGCAAAGAGGGAGTTGCAATGCACTCCAACAGCAGTTATTACCCTCCCAAGCACAAAAGTGAGGCATAGCTCAGACAAAACAGTCCTACCCTGCATGAACACTGAAAGCCTGAAATGGGGTTTAGGGGTTGGATGTTAGGAAAAATTTCTCCATCAAAAGGGTTGTCAAGCTTTGGAATAGGCTGCGCAGGGAAGCAGTGGAGTCACCCTCCCTGGAGGTATTTAAAATATGCGTAGATGCTGCGCTTAGGGATATGGCTTAGTGGGGGACTGGGCAATACTGGGTTAATTGTTGGATTTGATGATCTTAAAGGTCCTTTACAACCTAAATGATTCTGTGATTTTATGATTACTAGTCATGTGGCATTTATCAGAGCTCTTTAAAAAAGGTGTATCAGTCTCAGATGCACGTGCTATTTATTTTACACATTAAATGATTAGTAAACTGCAAAAGAAAGTTCTCGGTAGCTAGGAAATGTCAGGAGCAACGTGGCCTTTGCAGAAAGACCTTGAGCTGCATATTGAACAGCAAGGACAAGAAGGTATTGAACAGGTGATGATTAACTGTGTACTCTCTGCCTGCAGCACCAAATGGGGAAGGGTCTCTGAGGTATACAAAGCAAAATGCACAGTCAGTGGTTCTGGCAGCTCTTGGCTTCTGAGTGTTCAGGTTCACAATCTGCATTGCAATTCACATTAAATTGGTATTGTCTGGGGAGAAAAATAAGAGAAGACAAAAGTGGACTTCTATCACACTGCATAAGAGTGACACCCATGTGGATCATCAGCAGGGCCAGAATATGTTCAGTCTCCTGCTGAGACACGCTGAGCTGAGTTGGTGGCACTCATAGCAGTGTGTCAGCCTTTATGTCAGCCCTACACCCACCACACATGACTGTAACCTTTGTTCTGGCTTTCCAGCTGGAGCACTAATTTTAAGAGAGGCACTGCGGCGCATCCCTGCTGCTGCAATAACCTCGTGGCTGGGCTTTAATGCACCCCTGGCAGCCAAGGGGAGCCTGTGCTGTCACTGTGTGTTAGGAGTATGATCCCAAGCCCAGCCAGTGAATCAGGGCCCTAAGGGGATGGGGGCAACGAGGTGCCTCTTAGATGTCTCAGACACACCCCAGTATGGGCAATAGCAGAACTGTAGGCACTTGTATACCTTTCCTGGAAATAACATAGATGGAAGCATGATTTAAATTGGAATTTGTGGATGACACCTTTGCCTGCAGGAGCTAAATTCAGCCCATCATGCTCGGGGAGTTATGAGAGGAAAGAACATTATCCTACATTTACATGATGCAATGAAGCACCATGCAAAATTACCAGCCTATTGGCAAATGTATCGGTTCAGCAATCAGCACAGCCACACAAACACGGCCCCATGCCTTGGCCAGTCAAGCCTGACCAAAAGAGTGGAGCTAACTTGTTAAATTAGAGCCACATTAAAGGGGATGTGCTCTGTAGACTCAGGAATAACTTGAGGCTTAAAACATTGCACTGATGGCTGTGCTGTGGAAGTGCTTCATGAACAATCCTGGATGACCAGTAGAAATCTAAAATTTACTCAAACACATGCTAATGAGTGTCATCTCCTATGTGGCAAACTGACATTTTTTAAAAGGCTTGCTAACACTATCAGTTTCAGACAGATTGTATAAAGGATCTGCAACACATCATTAATTCAATAGAGACTCACTGTCAAATTCTGAGCCTTTGCTTCAAAGCATAAAGGTGGCAAGCACACTTCTTCAATAATTATATTTGATGGACAATATACGATAAAAGTGTATTTTTCATGCTTTGTTCTTGGAATGGCTGAAAGATTTTGTTGAGGATTTTTTTGAAAGAATTCTGCTTGTTAATCCACATGGAATGTGCTAAACTAAATGGTTAAAATTGGGAGAAATAATATACCCACTGAAAATTGAGCCTTATAATTTCAAGCACTAAGCAACACTGCTAGGTGATATTTTCAGTATTACCTATAGTCATGTGTCTGGTGAAATATTTCAGAGAGAGAGGCAAGACTAAAAAAAATTCTTACAGCTGTGCTGTGAAGTGTTGCAAAAATAGTTACAACTAAAACATCTTTTCTTGTGATCACAGTCTTTTTTAGAGCATACCAAACACTGCTGGAAAAAGAACCATTCAAAAAGTGATCTTCTTGGTATGTGTGTTCTCATATAGAAATAAATTGAAGGCAATACCACCTATGCAGCAGTGACAAGTAAATTCAATTTCCATCTCAAAATCAGGTAAAGTGTCTCATTTGTTACCATGGATACAAGACATTATTTCCATTTGTTTGAGATCTCACAGTGGGTATGAAATTAAACTGTGACACAGTTTTATATAGGAAGTTGACTAAAACCCCCATAAGTTCAATGTCATTACTCCAAAGGATTTTCTTTTTTTAGACACAGCAAATAAGGAGGTTGCTACTACTGCCCATAAGGTACACTTCATAAACAAACATCTGTGTGATTTTCCTGATGCTACTTTGGATCAGTGGGAGTGGGAAGAGAAAATAAACATTCATTTCATCAGCCCTGCAAATACAGGGAAGAATACTGAAAAACATCCAGATGGTAGAAGTACATTAAAAATACATTGGTGTTGTGTTATTTGCTCTTGTTTGGCCCCAAATATGTTTACAAAAAATGCCTTGATTCTGAAAATGCATCCATTTTTTTCTCAGATAAATCTGCTTTTCCGGCTGAAGCTCAAATAATTTGTTCTCTAGTTTTCAGAGTTAGAGTTTGAAGAAGAATAGTATGAAAAAGTGGGGGAAAATGAAGAGAAAAGAAGAAGGAGAAATATGTTTTTTCATGCTGACATATATGAAGGGTTCAGGAATTCTGTGGCATTCAGTTTACCTTGTCTGAAATTAATTTTAATATATACAAAAGGATAAAAGGGAATACAGGTCTTCTTGTTAAATTATTTATACGCAGGTCCTGGGTATATATTAAATATTTCATAGTGAGACTGATTTCCATAGATGCTAAGCACCTGCTACTCTGATGGATTTCAGCTAAGGTTGTCATCTCTCAAAATTTACAAAACCAAACTGAGATAAAACTGAGTCTATCCAAATCAAAGGTTTATTTCTACATATTCATGCCTTAACTGCATGAAAATCACAAAGGTTAGGGGATGTCATGACTATAGCTAATTACCGAAATCCAAAACCATCATCCAACTGCTTAACTGACTGATAATTTCCCACCAAATATTCTGAACTTCACCTCCCGTGCTTCTGTGTTGTTGCTCTCCTCAGCATATTGTCAGACTGGATTATCTGTAGTGTCTTCCCCAGCTCCTTGGGCCATCTCTAATTATATCCCATTGGGAGCAAGTAGGTCTGACCCTGAGATGGCAAACTAGAAAAATTGAGAAACTCACAGCAAAACTGTCACGAACACAGAAACTCCCAGAGGAATAGGGACTACAGTGTCCATGGCCAGCTGAACAGAGAGATAAGTCACTCACTCTGTGTTATTGATTCGCATTATTAACATTTGCTTGAAGTTCAATAAGAATCTATTTATATTCTACAGACTTGATTATACTTCATCCAGGCCACAGACAGAAAATTATAATAATGCCAAATGGGTGCTAGGGCTCCAGAATTTTTATTTAGTAATATTTTATGCCTACTTTTCACTATTTTTAATGGAGAATTAGCACCAGGATTAAATATATCACTATCTTTACATATGGTGTTAAATATATTAAAACCAGTGATATTTAAGTATCCATTTATATAAGGATAAGATCATGAACAGACCTCAAGCTTATCTAAAGTATACAGAATCCTCAAGTATTTTTGAGTAATGACTTAATTCTGAGGTCTGGGAAAGATTTTATTCTTGAATTATCAATTACTTATTTTCAACTTTTAAAATATTTTGGTCAGACTTATTCCAGCACACAATAAATCACCCTGATTTTGTAACACTTTGCAGGCTTAAAGGGGCTTGTGTTGATATCAATATGTGTGTAGGGTTGCCTTGTGCTCTGTCATTGGGTGTTGGGATTTGCAGACTTGCTGGATTCCATGGGCACCAGTTCAGCCATGCAATTTCCAACCCAACAGTGCAGCTCATATGAAAATGAGCATCTCCTGGGTTTTGCCATACAAATGCAGGTTGGTACAGTCTGGAAGTGGGCACAGCTTGTCCCCTTCCAGAATCTAATAACTGGGGGTGACAGAGGAGTGTGTGCAATGCTACAGACAAAGGAAGCAAAATTAACCTCTGCAGTGCCGGGCTGAAAAGCTCCACTCCAGCTGGGAGCACAACCCAGCACTGTGGTGAGCCACTGCCCTCGTGTTCTGTCACGTAGCACCTGAACACAAGTGCCTGGGCCAGGAAGATGCTGCTCATATGCAGCCTGGATGAGGGCTGCTCGTGTGTCAGTGGACATGTCAGACAGCACAGTGGGAGCAGTCTGGATGTGCTTGCCAAGACTCACCCAGCACGGTGTCAGGAGCACACTAACAAATAAGGGGCAATAATTATGATAAACTGACACCCCTTGCCCCTGCAGGGACATAGCACAGTTTCTTGTTGACTGGTGCTTGAGAAAAAGCTTTTTTTCTGCACTAAACCACTTAAAAACTGTCTGAATGAAAAGGTTACACCCATGGGTCAGCATAAATGATAATAGCTCAGGAAATAGCACTGATGTTGCTAACGATTTGCAAGTTAAGGAGGGTAGTCTGGACATGCTGATGTCTCAGTTATTTCAAACAATAGCAGAAAAAAATATGCAGATGAACGCAAATGAAGACACCACAGAACATTGACTATGATATATTAGACAATTTTTAAAAAATTTTTATGCAGTACCAGGGCCAGTTGGATTAAATGAGAAGAGGAACAGAGCAATTTGCTCATAACTAGCAAATGCATAAGGAGTTTTCTTGAATGATCAATGGGTTTGCAGTTTATGAATTCCCAAAATGACCATGCCTAAATACATCCCCAAATTCTCCTCCCTTTTCCCCCATCTAAAGTCCCTGTGATTTTCTGAAAATAAATCAGGATCTTAATGAGTAGTCTTGAGTACAGCAGAGCCCCATGGTACCACTTTCCTAAAATAGAAGACCTGTTCTTTTCTCCCTTAGCAATACCTGCTGCATGCCTTGCATTGTCTGCTGTAGGAACTGCAGCTGCTGGTCCTTGGTAAGGCTTTCCTCTGTTCGAAAGAGCTGTCCTTTCTCCTGCTTCAGGAGCTCCACTTCATTCCTATAAGCATCCAGCTGCCATCGGAGACTATCGTTCTCTTCCTTTAGTGCATATGCTTGGGCAGCCAGAGCTAAGAGAAAATGAAAATGTGAAAAAAAAAAAATCAGTGAAATGGATTGTTTCTTTTCAAATAACACAGAGGACATTGTCTGGAGAGATGACAATACAGCTGAACGCCAGTGAGATGTTACAGAGCTGAGACAAGATGCAGCAGAGCTGAACATGATTAGGTTCTGGCAAGGATTGTTGCTGGGAGGTTATTTCCTGGGATGGAAGAAGCCATAAAGTGACCCTGGATAATTCAAATGCTACTTGCAATCTGGCTGCTAAATTTAGGCTTATATTTTAGGAAGAAACTGGCATGCAGTCCAAGGGCAAGGCATTCACCAACTTTACAACGTTTTCCCAGTGATGTTATAGGAACCGATACAGCCATTTAGTATTTATACTTGCACAGTGGCCAGATGTTCCAAGCAGGTCTGTGCTGAGGAATTTCCCCGATGTAAAGTTGCTGGATTTAGTCCCACGAGAGAGGAAACACAGAAATTTCTCTCCAGCCGTGCTATGAACTACTTCATAGCAACAGTTATGAGGAACCATTTAGACAGAAAAATGATGTAATAGAAAAAAATTATATAAAATGCAAATGCTGAAAAAAAGTGTTGGCACTACAAGAACATTACTACATTAAAGGTATTGAAAGACACTTAAGTCATTTCCTTAGGAAGCTCCAGTTGGCCCCCTTTCAATTTAGAATGGCATTTTTATTATCATAACTGATAGCAGGTGTTTGTGAAGAAATCGATTAGTATGCAGGGATGGAAATTACATTTGCCAAATGACTTGCACAGTCTGCAATATAAGCTAAAATTTGTGTAGCAAAAGGCAGAAGGCTATAAAGCATGTAGTAGGGGCATTATTTAAATAAATTATCCAAACATAAATACATATAGGGAAAGGTGGCATTCATTAATTAGGGATGTGGCTATCATCCTTTAGAAGAACCCACTCCTAGCAGTGTTTATATTTGGCAGGAGGAGTGGTCATTTGGCATAGCAAACTGCCATACAATGCTATTTTCTTTCTTGGAACCTGGTAACACAACAACATTACAGAGCAGCTGTAATTAAAAAACAACAATCTACTTTAGCTGGTTCTATCAACATTTGGTAACGGAACCACATAACTGATTTACATTCCTGATTAAATGATTTCAGGCTTGGTATCACAGAATTCCTTTTTGCCCACCTATAAAAGCAGTATGGTTAAACTCCAAATGATATGAAATTGCATATTAACTCCATTTAATACTAGGCACCCCTTGACTAGACCTTCCACGGATAAAGAGTCCCCTGTTCCCCATGATAACATGATTCAGCACATTTGTGAAATTATACCAGCGATTAGGGAAAATGTCACAACATTTCATTAGCAATAAAAATGTTTTATCTTTGGAAGGACAAATCTACCTTCATCTCAGATAATTTTTACTAATTTTAAAGTAGTACAAACGCATTATTCAAAATAGAGTACAGTCAGCTACTATTCAAATACAGACACGGATTGGTCACTGTGCTTAATTTGGGTATTTTACAGAATCTCTCTGCAAGATTTAGCAAGAGTTACAGTATTGTTACATCAAATTAAATTGTTCTGAAAACCATGTAATCATCCTTCCATGACAAAATTTACCCTCAAGAAATTGCACTGATGAGTCCAATGGGCAAATAAGAGGATGAAGTACTGTTTTTAGTTTTTATTTTTGTAAGAGCTAACAAGCTATAATAAAAGAAAGGATAAAAAAAAACAAAACCCAAAAAAAACCAAAAAAGAGGCCAAGCAAACAGAAACATCAGTCCAAAAAAATCTCAAGTCAAAATTAAATAATTTGTGTTGGAATGGACCTCTAAAGGTTATTTAGTACACCTTGTGCAATTGTCTCACTACTCTCATCCTAAAATATTTCTTCCTTATGTCCAATCTAAATCTACCCTCTTCCAGTTTCTGTTTCCCTTTGTCTTATCACTACAGCTTCTGGTGAAAAACCTCTCTGTCATTTGTCTCTTACTTCTACCAATTAGACTCTCACAAAATTCATGCCTTTTGGGTTTTTTTAATGCAACACTAAATTCTAGCCAGAAACTGCCCAGCTTTCACATCACTGAGAACAAGAATAGAGACCATCAGGGATGTACTCAAGTTTCTACAGTGGCTTGGGAGCAGTAGTTCACCAGCTGCTCATTGTCCATTCCAGCTCTCAAAAAACTTGTGAGAGCTGCTGTACAAGTGGGGGCATGAGGCCTGTGTATTTCCCCACTGAAATGTGGGTTCTGACCCAGATCAAGCTGAGGTTCAGACTGCCTTACCTGGAAAGGCTGCCTGACTATTTTCTGTGCCTCACTACAGCCTAATTGGAGAATTTCTTCTCTTTTTTGTACTCCTAGGTGAGTTCAGGCTATTAAGGAGGGCTATAGACACCAAGAGATGTCTGCTACAGGGTCAGCAAAATAGCAGAAATGAAAAGGGCCACAATATCTCACAAAAGCAAGGAACTTCTATGTGATGAACCTATTAGAGTTTAAAAAACAACTAATCCAAATGGAACAAGTCACAATACAAAGAAGCAATGAAGGTAACTGTCCATTTACCCTGCAGGAATGCAGTGGAGGTTTTTACTGTTCAAAAACAGAGATGCACCTCTGAATGCTATTATGTCGTTACTTTAAAAATTATATGTAATATATAATATTAAAACCTGTATAACAATAATTACATTGCAGTGCTACCAAGAAATTCCATCCAAGGTTGGTTCCCTGTTCTCTTCTGCACACCAGAAGACAAAGGCTGTGTCTGGAAGATGTTGCAATCTATTTTAAGACAAAATGAAAACATCCCAAACCACCTAAAGTGAGAGAATAAGAATACAGGAGAGATGTGTTTCTGATAGGCAGGATTCCCTCAGGTGTACAGTGCCTTATCAACATTATTATACACTTGGGTGATCATCCTAAGCACTCATAGCAGAGCAAGTAACAACAGGGTCCAAGGCAGAAATATGTTTTTAAATAAGGAAGATGCAACGCATATAGCAACAGAGTGTAACAGAGTATTAAATGACCACAAGCTTTTAAATGAATTACTTATAGATAAGAGTCCATAAATTATATGACATTAACGACATGTTATATACTTTGCTATTTAATTTAAAGCTATACATAGTTTGTTCCTAACATGTATGGACAGAATGGTTAACAGAAAAGGAGAATAAGACAAAAGGAAGACATCTGCCAGACCTCAGGGTGTACAGCTCATTCAACATTGGGTAACTGTTTTAAACAAAATCAGACACACTCTTTGTGTTGACCTAACATAACTATAATTTTAAGATATTTATGTTTTAGTGCATCAAGATTAAAATAACTCTGAATTCATATCAATGTCTCTTTTGATTCCAAGCAAAATATCTATTCTATAAAAACATCCTATAATTTATTTTAAATTATATTTCATTTAGAACAATTATATATAATGATATGTGATTTATAATATAGGATGTAGAGAAAGGCACTTCATTGAATATTAAATTAAAAAACAGAGGAGAATATTGGGGGAAGAGAATCTGCATTTTTAAAAGTAATTTTTTTCATATTTTGCATAAATTTTTGCTAAGAGTTCACTGACAAAGATGAATGAACGTAGTTTTAGTTGAAAAAAAATTTAGTTAATCTCAAGCAATTTTACATTTGGTATTTCAGATACTCATCTACAAAATCCCTCTCTGAGGCACACTAAAAAACATCTTCGGATAAGAAGACAATGAGTGCTGAAAGCACTTACAGAAGAACTATATACAAGGAATCTACATCAAAAGAAAACTGACAACAATCCCAAATAGCTGCCTGTGCTGCAAGTAGAAGAAAATATTCCTACCTAAACAAACACAGCTGGAAAACACCTCAATATTCTTTTTACAGCATTTTCACTGAGGGATGCAAAATGATACCTGCCAGCCTCAGAGAAGCAGCTGAAGGAAGATTAGACATACATATGTGGGGGAAACCTTTGCATTGATATTTCAAAGACTTCCAAGAGGTTAGTGTGATTTCTTTGTGCTGAGGCAGAAGTGCTATATTCAATTTGGCAACAGCCTCAGTGGCAAGATAGGCTCCATTTAGTGGATGCAGTCTAGATCCAAATCAAAAAGACACCCTCTTTAATACAAGAAATGACTGACTGATTAGAAATCCACTGAAATCTAAGGACATATTCATTGACAGATGTCTTGGAAGAAACAAGCAATTAACTTTATTTTTCTAAGGCACCTTGGTTAGTTAAGAGAGTGTGTTCTTTCTGACCAGCAGTGATCTGTACTTTTCACTTTCACCGGGTACTCAGTGACTGCATTTAACCTAATACATATCAAGGCCCACAAGAGCCAAAGCAGAGTAAGTCTTCACAGGTGATATGGGGTAATTGTAGTCTTTTATGACCCACATCATGTCAAAGTGGCCAGGAAATAAAGCTAACACCCCACATGTCCGAATGCATTTATTTACTGAGGACTTTAGGGAGAATTCAAAATTTTCTACCATTTCTTCTAATGCAGACCTGCATTGTGGATGTCTCATTTGATGATGCCCTAATAATGTTACAGTTAATGTTATTGACAGTCCACTAATTTGCATACTGAGAACACACAGAGTTGAAAAGCTAAGAGTAGGTTATGTCAACAGCCTGAAGAAATCTGAAAGTAGTATCTGAAAAACAAATGACAAACACTGAAAACAATAACAGAAAACCTGCCTGTAAATTCAGAGTAAAGATTTTCCCTATGTCCTCCTAGCAGAACTTCTTCCATACTTTGTATTTCTTGTAGATTCTTCAATACTTGTACAGAAATAGATCATAAAACTGAGAACTTCTGTGACATTTGTCCAGACTTTTGGTCTAACCAGCAGAATTTTTCAGGGTTTTTGAACTGTAGCTGATGTATTGATATAGTGAGGCAGATGAAAACAGAGAAAGAGCCTACTCCCAAGCCTTCCTGCCATCTGAGTTCTACTAATCCCATTATTCTGATTTCCTGACTTGAAAATGAGATTTTAAATGGTATAATGCTCCTTTTGATAACAGCAGAAAGAGAAGCATCAAAACATCTCAAAATAATGGATATTAAGGTAATTTGTTTCATCACTCCCATTGCAGAGCATTTTCAACATCAAAAAAGCCATCTTGCAAGATGCAGCTATTTCTTCAAAGAGTTTTCAGCTTGAGGGACTGAACAAATGTGAATGGAGAAAAATAAGGACACAAAGTTCACAACTATAAATACAAACAATAAAAGTTATCCCTGGCCTCTAGCTAGCCTGCTTGTTTTTCAAATAGGTGAACTGTGAAGCAGTACAAGTGGAGGAAAATCGGCAAGGAAAAATGTTTCTGGAGGATCTGGAAGGACATGAACTGTATTTTGATGCTGTAGAAAACAGGGTAAGTTATACAATAATGACATTTGTCACTAGCAAGGAAGATAGTCTTTGCAGAAGTACAGTTTGGATGGTCTTAGGAGATATAGTGGGTGGCATCCCTGCTCATGGCAGGGAAACTGTAACTAGAGAATCATTAAGGTCCTTTCCGGTCTAAACCATTCTGTAAGTCTATAACTAGACAGGACCACTGGACCCTCATTCATTTTCATACTCTAAGGCTATGCTGAGTGTTCCAGCCCACCGAAAATTTAATTTTGTGCTAGAGTCTGAGGATCCAATCATTCAGTGGCACTCAATGTGTGTCAGTCAGTAGTCTCACACTTTGGGATGTGTGGGAAGGTCAGGTTTGGAGGAGTTGTGTAAGGTGGTGGGAAGGAAGGCAGAACCCTCATTGCAGATGGAAAGCTGTATGGCCTCTGAGGTGAAGCAATGCACTGAGCAACTTGACAGGTGATAACCAACATCTCCAGCACCAAGGGTGACAGCTGACCCTTCTCTCTGTATTCTCCAAGAAGCTTTCTGAAAGAGGAACACTTGACAAGTACACCTTGGTTGCTGTGAGGCATCTTCTTGAGCCCACTTCACAGTATCAGGATCCCGAGTCATCCAATATCTAAAGTGGTCTTGATGCATTGTCTTGAGTTCCCAGAGGTCACTTGCTTTTCCTTATGGACACTTACCAAATACCTGGTAACCAGCATAGTGCTCAGATGTCAATGACAGGTGCATAGAAATAAATCTGATATTAGCAGTTAAAAGCAACCTTCTTCCTATAATGCATTCTTTAATGAATACCTGTTCCATAGTTCTCCCTCATTCCTGCAAAAACACACTTTGCTTACAGCTTGAAAACAGTTAGCTAAGTATCATGAATAAAATCTAGAAACAGAATTTGCATGGTATAAAAATAAATAATTGGGAGCAATTACAAGCTAACCTAGCTACAAATAGTTTTTTTCCTTCCCCCTTCAGACATAATGCAACCAAACAATGAAGAGATTTCCACATTATTTTCAAATGCTAAGCACACTTCATTTGAATGTCTTGGTACCTGCAAATTTAAACTCTGAGGGCACTAATTATCCTATATGAGAAGGGTTTATTGTAATTAATGTTAGTGGGAGTTGGGCCCTGCACACTGGGAGGGAGATTTCCTCTTTTGCGAAACCTGTTTAATTCAGATGCAGTTGCTTCAAAGTCCTTTCCTTACCATGCAGCCTATGTTCAATGCAGAGAAGCTCATTATACCAGTTACATTCATGATGGTACCAGATGTTCAAATTGAATAATCATGAGAATTATTTTCAGGCTTCCTTTTCACATAAAACTTGGTGACAAACAATTAGTAAATGGAAGGATTCTTAAAAGAAAGGAAAAGAAAGGAAAGGAAAGGAAAGGAAAGGAAAGGAAAGGAAAGGAAAGGAAAGGAAAGGAAAGGAAAGGAAAGGAAAGGAAAGGAAAGGAAAGGAAAGGAAAGGAAAGGAAAGGAAAGGAAAGGAAAGGAAAGGAAAGGAAAGGAAAGGAAAGGA